>JBCIKM010362561.1:0-11068 GCA_039654465.1 Melibe viridis
CTCTCTCTCTCTCTCTCTCTCTCTCTCTCTCTCTCTCTCTCTCTCTCTATCTATCTATCTATCTCTCTCTCTCTCTGGTTAAATCAATGTTTAAAAGTAACTTATCTCAAATCGTAAAACAAAATTCCAACATTATTTTCCTCCAATGTTTTAAGCCATATTATTAAAAAGTTATCACATGGTCTTTGGGGTTTTTTTTTTGGTTTTTTTTTTTAGATGGTTTGCCACTTGTTTTACAGTGGTTTAGTAAGTTACGTCATAAAAAAAAAATAATCAGCAGATTTTGAATTATCAAACTGATATGACCGAGAATGCCCAGAAAACACCTTAAGCTTTGCAGGAAGCCGTTGCTTTCTTTCTTTCTTTCCTAGCTATTAAATTTATAAATTGGAGCATACTTGTCAATAAAAACAACATCCTTGGTATATTGATTCTTCCAATTCACCACCATGCTCTAAGCATTTTACAATAACATGTCCCTGGATTGAGAGGTAGAAGATAAGAAAACAGACTGGCATACCACGTCTGCTACTTCTCCCGTCTTCCGACACCTCGGTCGAGGCGTGAGAGGCTGGCAGAATATCATTGTCACATTCAAGACCATTTCTGTGAAACATTCCAAGACGATACGAAAAGATAAAATAAGGTTATTTAAGATAAGCTGTAGTACAATAGGATAAGATACGATAAGGTAGGGCAAAATAAAAAAAAAGATGAGATAAGTTAAGATTGGGTGGGATAAAGTATGATAAGATAACGTAGATAAGATTAGATAAGCTAAACAGGATAAGGTCAGATTAGATAAGTAAGACTTTTTTTTTCGGAAAATAATACGCAAGACACCCCCCTATTGCCATGGACTGTTTTATGTATTTATTGATTTATTTTAGTTAAGAATTGACATTAAACTACTTTGGATATAATCTGATAAAATTCCTTTCACACCATCGTCAATCTCTGTTCCCCCAGAGAGTCAGTACTAATAGTAACATAATGCCAAAAAGAAAAGACCACAGACAAGAATGTCGACATTTGGGGCGAATGGTTACTTTAATGGGAAGATAAGGAGCAAGATGCAATCACTGGGCTCAGCTCAATATCTGAAGTGCCACAGAGGGATCAAGGAAAATAGAAGTAACAACAACGTCTTGCTTTATTGCCTAAGCAGAGTAAAAAAAAACAAAAAAAAACCCTAACCTGAAGAATTAAACAAATTTTAATTTCGATCAAGTGAATTCAATAATAAACTAGTAAACCAACTTGTTAACAAGTGAAATATAACTATTACTACCAACGCTTAAGCATTTAAAATTGCTTAATCAACAAGGATCATACAAGTTGTAAATGGCCTGGTGATTTTTGTTTGAGAAATATACAGCATTCCATTATTTCAAACTGGATTTGTTAAAAAACCACGCGAAAGAAAATTTGCTCTCTACTTTTAGAGCTATGTCGTTTACCACGCGTATCTCAATAATTCTTTTAGTTGGGTCCGTTCGACTTGAAACAGATTTGCACGTCAGTTACCCCGGTTTCATCATCAACAGTTTATGTCCATCAGACATTGCTAGAGCTCTGGTTTGATGCTTGAATGGGCAATAACTGCCTGGTGGTAGATTGGCCCAGTTGTCTTGATTAATTAGCAGGCGTCACCAAGGTCACGGCAACTATTGTTTGGCTTAAGATCTAGTAAAACCTCTTGTTTTTTTTTTGTTTTTTTGCTTTTGTTTTTTTTACTCATTATGCTACACAAAATTATGCACGGAGGACCGATCCCCTGCCTGTCTTCATTTCTTGTGATCCAGAGTTCTTCCCGACTCCATGAGGCTGGATGCTGGCACTGCTTAGGCGGTATGAAGGGATATGGAAAACAAAACAAAAAAAACAAAACCACAAAAAAAAAAAAACAACCCCCCCCCCCAAAAAAAAAAAAAAAAAAAAAAAAAAAGGGCAACAGTGAGAGTGATAAAACTTTGTTTATGCATCTCCATCTGCAAAAAGTAAGACGTGGTGGTATTTGTTACTCTGTCAAAAATCTCAACTGTTTCGCAGGATGGAAACTGGAGAGAGTTAACTTTGTTTAAGCGTCTTCATCTGCAAAAAAATCAAGATCTCCTAATATTTGTTATCTATAAATAATTTCAATAATTTAGAAACTGGATATAGTTGACTTTGATTTTTGCAAATTTCCCTTTTTATGTGACAAATGAATGCTTTTTTTTTATTTTAACCACACTTCACACATGACGTCAGTGTGGAGGGAAAAAAAAGGGTTCCTTTCGTGTTTCAAATACTTGGTCCCAATACTAAAACTTAAATAAACGTCTTTACTTTTGCAAAACACGAAGTATTTTTATATCTTTCAGTCATGAAATATCTCAAGTATTTACCTGGAATAACTAAAGGATACTACTGTTCTTGCATATTTATTTGACCCCGGACTGCTAGCTTTTTTCAGAGAGGGAAGGGAAGGGGGACAGGCGGCTCTCTAAATTAGGGATACCGCTCACCATAATAAAGTAAATAAACATTATCGGACTGAATTCCATTTGTTTTATTTGTTTGTATGTTTGAAGTTTGTTGTTTGTTTGTTTGTCTGCTTGTCTGCTTTTTTTTTTTTTTTTTTTTTGTATAATGTCGGTTTTTTGGGTACCACTACACACGAGGATAATAGGTGCACCCAAGATGAAAGAGAGACGACAGATTCGTTAAGAAAATTGCTTACGTCCTTATTACCTCGTAGAAGTAGCACTTTTGAAGCAGTATGTGTCGAATTATTCCAATCGTTAGGACATGTATAGGACGGTGGACATATGCATTGATTGTAAGGCACAATGTGTGGGTTGAATACATATCCTCCATTCGATAGAAGGGTCATGAAGCGGCAGGGCCTCGAAGACGTGCATTCTGGTGGCTGTATTGTGTGATACGGTGGGTTTAGAGGTTAGGGAGGAGGAGTGAGGGTTTATGAAAGAAACGTGAGGGATTAGAGGGGGAAGGGAGGGTGCGGGGTTATAGGGAGGACGGGGTGAGGGGTTAGGGATGATGGGTGAGGGGTTAGGGAGGACGGGGCGGGAGTTAGGGAGGAGAGTAATGGATTATAGGGAGGAAGGACGAGGGGTTATATGGAGGAGGGGTGGGGTGAACATCATAAAGTGAACATTTTGAAATTGTCCAGAGTTGGACTCGGGTCATGGATCGGCTTTGGCCTCATCCAAAACAGTTTTTAATGTTACCGAAAGAAGAGAATGTCTCATTTCTTTGCTTTCTAGTCGAACTTTTGCAAAATATACCAACTGATTATGCCACGCTGTCATTAGCTGCACGCTTCATTGCCAGCGTGTTTAAACATTTCATTGTGTATTCCGTTCATTTTTAGAGCCTCCACATTGCAGTTTGTAGAGTGTACTTTCAAGATCTTCAAAAGTAAATATTAAGATTGTTTTTAATCGCTATTTTCAGCGTCACTTTTCAGCAAAGTGTCACATGATATGCCAATTTGTGCAATATTAAATTTGGTGAAATAGTACAACAGTGGGTGGTGTAGTTACCTTTCTAAATTTAGAAAGAGTTTGCAAGGCTTTTGTGTTTATATTTTTAGGAACAAAAAGAAAAAGAGTGGTGAAAAAGATCGGACGCACAAGAGCAAAAACATGACGAGAAAAACATGCTATGAAGAATATCTTTAGGTAAAAACGGAGTAAAAAGAAGCAACAATGATAAGCTAAAACAGTATGGAAACAGGAGTATTCTATTTACTCACATATCTTGTGCAGTGTAAAAAACCCACACACAGAACCATCACCATCACCGCTAACATTGACGTGGGGAACATGTTGGAGAAAAAGGCTCAACCTGCTGAAAAAAATGGAAAAGACAAGATGGAATATTCATAAAAGTCGTTTCGTTCAATCAAACATGTTAAGATTTAAACATGTGTTGACCGGAAGCTTTGTCATATTTATTCGATTGATATATATATAGTTAAACACCAACGCCTGTCTAAAATCCATTTAAATTGTAACGGGATGCCATAAATACATGTTACTGACAATCTGCTTCGTTTTATAGGAAATAATATTGAATGGTTGTCTTTCATTTACTATCAGCAAAATGTAATACTATGCAGCACACACACGGGCATAATGGAAAATGAAATGAGTTACAAGAATGCAATAGTACGCGTTGTTTTACTATATGAAATACTAACTAACTAAGAAAAAAAAGAAAAAAAAAACACGAACCAAGTGCATATAACTGGATAGAAAGAATCTCTTCGAGAAATACACAACCCGAAATGTTATCTCAGTAATTATAAGAGCCACATGCCTTGAGTTATCCTTTTACCATAAAGGAAAAATATATCACATAATAAATCCTTCTTTTTTCCTTTTTGTTTTGTTTTTGTTATTAAAAACAGATCACGAAGTTAAAGAAGTTATCATTTTTTCTCTGGTAATATTGGGGGTGTAAAACATATTAATTATTTTGACACTATCAATATCTTTCTTCTCTCTTACCTCTGTCATCACCATTTAATATTGTTGGAACTATGTATATCATATTATAATTATAATTCTTATCTCCCTTGCTATTCTTTTTGTCCTCTCCTTTTTTACAAAAATAAAAGGAAGTCTTCTTTTCTTGTTCCTCCCAAGACAAAACCAACATGGTGTTGTAAATTTACTACTTTGTGATAGATTACTACCATCAGAGATATACATTTAAAGAGTGCAACGCTCAGCAGGTTAAGGGCCCAGTGACAGCAACAGCAGATATGCTAGTGTGTTATTCGATGATGATGTGCAGAAATACGAACAGTGGGAGATGAAGTTTATCAGCTACCTGAGACTACAGAAATTGAGGGATGTAAACCTCACGAGAGAAGGGGTAGATCAAGATCAAGACAACAAAGCAGATACGTTTGCGGAATTGATACAATTTCTTGATGACAAAAGTTTGTCCTTAGTCATGAGGGACGCTGCAGATGATGGGAGAAAAGCCCTACAGATCCTGCGTGGATATTGTTCTAGTACCCCAAGAGTGATTTCATTATATACAGTACTGACATCATTAAATAAAAGCGCAGATGAAAGTAACACAGACTATCTGATTAGAGCTGAGACAGCATCAGCATTACGAAGTGCAGAAGAGGTGGTGTCAGATAGCCTGTTGATAGCAATGCTGTTAACAGGGTTGCCAAGCTCTTACCAAGCATTTGCAGCTGTCGTCACCCAATCAGAAAAGAAACAGTCCTTCAGTGAGTTCAAAGTGGCGCTTCGCAGTTTTGAGGAGACTAAAAAAATCTAAAATGAACCCTGCCATTTCAGAGAATTCTGATTCTCTTCTAAAATTAAACTACCAGACTGTGACTCGACAGAACGCCACGCCCAGGGCGAAACATGATGCAAGTCCAAAGAAAGCGATGACCTTTTCTTCAATTTTGGCCAATATGGACATTTTAGTCGTGATTGTCAAATCAAGAAAGTTAATAAACTGTGGTGCAGTTTTTTGTCGAAAAACAAATCACACAGACAAAACGTGTAGAATTGAGACAAACAAATTGAATTCTAGTGACACACACGCTCATTTGGTTTCTCATAGTGGTGATCATTCTTTTGCATTCAAAATAGGTGAAAGCGACAACCAGCCAAAAGGAAAAAAAACTTCTTGTTGATTGTGGTGCAACTTCACACATTTTCAACGACATTTCGAAATTTATTGAGTTGATCAAAGCTTCGAACCAAGTGAGCATTTTATCGAGCTTGCAAACGGAGACCAAGCTAATAATCTCGCCGAAAAAAGAGGATAGGTGACAGTAACAATAATGGATGATAAGGGTTCCAAATGTAGTGGAATACTCCGCAATGCCCTTTATGATCCTACGTTTCCCCATAACATTGTTTCGGTTCAGGCAGCCGTTTAAAATGGAGCAAGTGTGCATATCGAGCAAAACTTTTCTAAGTTAGTGAATAAAAGTGGAAAAAAATGTACACATTAATAAGCACGGCAAGCTTTACTATTTACACACATTTGATGTAGTTTCAGAAAGAGAGAAGAAAAAAAACTGATCCGAATTTTGAATCAACAAATGAAAATGTGAATTATACTTCGGATTTACAGGATTGGCACAAGATCCTAGGTCATTGTAATTTTGAACCTGTAAAGAAACTTAAACCTGTAGTTGATGGTATGAAAGTCAATAAATTTGAGAATGAGAAGCCTGAGTGTGAAATTTATTTAGAAGGGAAAATGACGAATGAACAGAAAAAAACTCCACGTATTCACTCAGATACCCCGTTGCAGCTGGTGAATATCTTGCCGGTCTAATTCCGCCAGCTTCTAAAGAAGGTTTCAATGATTTGTTCGATGTGTCATTTGTGTATTGTCTAAGACAGACAAGCGAAACAATCTCAGCCACGAAACGATTTTTTTGCAGATTTGAGCCCCTACGGCAAAACAGAAATGCTTAAGATCAGATAATGGGCAGAATTTATATCTGAGGCATGTGAGTCCTTGTTGCGGGAGAAGGGAATGAAGCATGAAACATCTACGCCTTATTCACCCCACCAAAAACGGTACTGCTGGGCAACACTGGAGAATGGTTTTTGAAATGGGAATATGTCTACTGTTAGAATATAAACTTTCAAAAGAAGTGTTGCCTTATGCCCTCCACACAGCTACCTATATCCGTAATATGTTTTACAACGATCGTCTGGAAGATACTCCCTATCGTGCGTTCACTGGTAGAAACCCATTTCTTTCCAAACATGAGACCATTCGGGAGTGAATGTTATGCATATGTGAAGAACAAGAAAAAGTTTGACGAGAGAAGCAAAAAGGAAATTTTTGTCGGGTATGACAGGAATAGCCCCGTCTAATTTGGTCTATTTCCCAGAGACTGGAAAAGTGTATAGGCAAATGGTTGTGAAAGTTCTTTCTCTATCAAATGTCCAAGTGAAACCTGGACTTTGAAAAAATAATTTTATCCACACTCCAGATGATGGAAATGATGATTTCCATTTCCTTTATAAAAAAGAAATAGATGAAGAAGCACACATGGCAGACCAAAGTAATGAAACTTCAAGATATCTTAAACGTAAAACTAGGCCACCAAAATGTCTTGAAGACTATAGAACATGTTATGAATCAAAAGTTGGTCATGTTGATTGTTTTGAGAATGCAAATTTTAATCATAATTATAAAATGCTGTATTCAACTTCCAAAACATACAAATAATTACTTGATTCCCCAGATTTCCAGGAAGGATGCTATGGAAAAAGAAAACAACGCTGTAAAATAACATAAAACATTTACTTTGACAAAACTTCCAGGAGGTAGAAATGCAGTGGGGGGGGGGGGCATTGGGTATACACAATGAAAGAAGATCAAGAAGGCTCCAAGACATACAGAGCTATGTATGTAGCTAAGGGATAAAGCCAAATCAAAAGTGTTGCTTATAATAAGACTGTTGGACCACCCGTAACACATTACATCAATCCGGATATTGAGGCAACTGGCAGCTCAATACGATCTGATTTTGCATCAAATGGATGTAGAGTCTGCATATTTAATTTTACCTATTGATGAAGATTTATACCTTGAAAAACCAGAAGGTTTTTGAATCAAAAGTGAAAAAGGAACCAATCTAGTTTAAAAATTGCAAAAAAATCATCGTATGGACTGAAACAGTCTGGAAGGATTTGGAATAATCTGTTGCATAATTTTCTACTTGATAAAGGGTTTATGCAGAGCCAGTCTGATCATGTTGTATACATAAGGTTTACTGATGATGAAACTATCATCATTCTAGCATGGGTTGGTGATCTTATTATTGCTGCAAATACTGAAAATGTCATGCTTAACACAAAGAAAATCTTGAAAGATAGATTTAAGATGGAAGACTTGACATATTGTTTGGGTGTCCAATTTGAACAGGAAAAATCTTCTACCGTGAAAATGAATCAAAAGAGATATACCCAGAAAGTCGTAGAAAGGTTGGACATGATTGATTGTAAACCAAGAGCCACACCCTCTGAGCACAAATGTTAATGGTTAAATGATGTACATCCAATTGGTGAGAAACAATGCAGAGAGGCTCTAGGCAACTTGATTTACCTTATGGTGTGCACCAGACCTGATATATGTTGCATTGTTACAAAACTTTCCCAATATTTGTCCAAACCTTTGACATGCAGTCAAACATGAATTTCGGTACTTAAGAGGAAGCATTGACTATGAGGCAGTGTATAGAAAGAGTCCCATGGAGAATCTTTCTTTAGTAGGATACAGTGATGCTGACTGGGCATCCAGTTTCGATGATTGGAGACTAGAAGTACCCCAGGTTATTGTTTTAGTTTGACACCAAAATGGGGGCTTAGTTTCTTGGAAATCAAGGAAACAACCCAGTGTTGCTCTGGCCTCGTGCGAAGCAGAGTACATGACCCTTGCTTCTGCAGTTCAGGATTGGCTTTATCTGAACCAGTTTCTTTTTGATAATAAAGGCACAATTGCCTTAGCAAATAATCCTGTGAACAGACAGAGATCAAAATACATAGATGTACGGTTTCATTTCATTCGCACAGACCTAAACAAAGGAAAGTTCTATTTGAAATACTGCCCTATTGCAGACATGTTAGCAGAAATTATGACAAAACAAGCTACAAAATTCAAACTGCAAATATTGAAACAACTTTTTTGGTCAACACATGCTAATGTGTAAGGTTAACTTAATAACTACGATTTTTGTTTATCATCAATCATTATTTTCCTTTGTCATATGTAATACAGTTTCAAGTTCTATTTGAAATGTCAGTTAATACAGAACACTCATTAGTTTAATTTTAATGTAAATGAATATAAAGTAGACTTGAAAGAATTATAGTTATTAAGATCAAACTATGTATATGATATTATAATTATAATTGTTATCTCCCTTACTACATTTTTTTGTACTCTTCTTTTTTTACGAAGGAGGTCTTCCCTTCTTGTTCCTCCCAAGACAAAACCATCATGGTGTTGTAAATTTACTACTGTGTGATATATTACCACCATCAAATATATAGATATATATAATGAAGCACTCAACAAATACGAATGTTTCATTAGGACCAGCCTTTTAAGAGAGTCTGAACTTAAGTACTATACCAAGAGTGCGGAAATGCGTCGGCCTTCTTATGAGATTCTTCATTCCTTTCTCTTTATCTGTCCCCGACGCGATCATGATTATTTTTAAGAACCCGTTGTTAACATTTAATAAGGGCATTCTCCGACTTAATTTTTTTTTTTTAAATTGTACACACTTTTCAATGACGTCGTACCCCGTCCAAGACTTTGTGATCGTTCATTGTATATTACAGTTATACCACAATTAAACAATACCTCACCAGCTTTTATCACGAGCTTGCAAGTCAGGATATAGCCCCAAAGAGTTCAGACAACATGCCAATCCGTTATTTAAACATCTCAGGCGGATGACATTTAGATTTACTAGACTTAACTTCTTTAAGATTTCTTAATTGCTTTCTGATTATACTATTCTTGACTTTATGCTTTGTTGACAGAAGTCGACGATTGATTTAATAACGAACGCAGATTTGTGACTTTGCTTGTTGTCTTCAAAGCTGTACCTCTCTGTTCAAATTTAAGTATGTGATACAACCGTGGTCTTATGTTTGATGGGCAGGTCGATCAATGGAAGTTGGGTGGTTATAGAAACAATAGGTGCAAAGGACAAGACATTCACTCTTAACTTGATTTTTGTTTTTATGAATGTTATTTTGGGGTCAGTAAGTAAGACGTGCGTATAAGGGAAATTATGACACATAGCAACGTCCATGACAAAAATATTAAGGGTATATTATTAATCGTATTTTGTTCATAATTTGATTTAAAAAGTTCAACTCGAGCTTAAAATAGAACAAAAACCATTCAGTAACTATTTTCTAACATCTATCCATGGATTGTCAGTTTTTTTTTTTTGTTTTTTGTTGTTGTTGTTGTTGTTGTTGTTTTTGTTGTTGTTGTTGTTGTTGTTGTTGTTGTTGTTTTCCAAAGCTACAACTATGGTGGCAAGTAGTAGATGCATTCCTTTCAACATCATCCAAATAGTTAGTTTATTTGCTTTAAAAGCCCGTATACTTATGACATATCGGTGATGGAAATATCACGAGAAGGACTTGGCCCATCTCGGGATCGAGAAAATTAATTACAACTCATCTTTATTTCAGCTCGGTAAATGAGTTATTGACTTTCACAGACCTTCTCGCTTTACAACTAGATATCATAATCATATCATATGATGGTCATTCGAAAGTTATTGCAGAATGCACAACCTAAGGTCTGCCCTGTGGTAAACTGGCTCATTGGTCTTTATCAATGAGCAGATCCCACCATGGCAACAGCAACTATTGTTTGGTTTAAGATCGAGTAATACCCCTTGTATTTCTCTTTATGCCACGCTAGATTAGTCACGGTGGACCGATCCTCTGCATGTCTTCATTTCTTGTTATCCAGAGTTCTTCCTGGCTCCTTGGAGCTAGGTCGCGACACTGCTTAAGCGGTATGAAGGGATATGGATAACAAAACACAACCTAAGGTCACTCATACCCCCTCCTATATTAGTTCCTTACATACAGCTCACCTAAACAACTCTGCATAGGTACAAGGAAGCGTGAATGTTATAAATTTAAATGAATCTACATCCATTCAAAGGTGAGCGAGATACGTGAGTACGCCAATTAATTGGGATACATATAAGCAAACGTGTGAGGAAAAAACACTTCACCCCCAATAATTCTGTTCTAACCCTGTAAAGAGGTATTATGCTAGATCTCGCACTCAGTATTGCTTACCGCTAGAACATGATTGATAACTTAGTAACAGAAGAGCGCTTCATATTCGACTTCTTGACGTTTAGATAATGCATCTATAAACGGGTTCAAATTTGAAAAGTTGGCAATTGGAATAGCAGATATTGTTAGAGTTTAATGATGTTTATTATTATTATTATTATTATTATTATTATTATTATTATTATTATTATTATTATTATTATTATTATTATTAT
>JBCIKM010362672.1:0-11068 GCA_039654465.1 Melibe viridis
GAGAGAGAGAGAGAGAGAGAGAGAGAGAGAGAGAGAGAGAGAGAGAGAGAGAGAGAGAGAGAGAGAGAGAGAAATGTTTTTAGGTATCTGTACGATTGAGAAGTCCCATGTACTCCACCCTTCTCCACCTCATGATATCAAATTATTTTCTGATTTTTGTTGTTTTTAAAAGGGTTATCTTTTTCCTTAACAGATTATGTGCGATGATTAATTGAATCTTAAGTACGATTTTTTGTTCTTGTTCTTGTTCTTGTTATTATTATTACAGACAGGGCTTCATGAGACAATCTTCGGAGGTCGAAATTAAGCTACAGTTACTAAATTATGCCACGGGTGGCACCCTTGCTTTTGTTCCACTACCGGGCTGTAGGACCGAAACGAATCAAAATATTCTATTCCATACTTAAACAACTAAATTGAATTTTTCTCATATAACGAATAAGTAATTGTTTTTTAATCGTGATAATTTAAAAAAAATAATGGATACTTCATTTTAAAACTATTTGATCTGTCAAATGTAGGTATAGCTTTTTAAGTTAGTGACGTGTAAGAGTTGTCGTCAAACCGGAAGTTGCTATACCCTTTACCAACAAAACTGAGTTGACACGGTGGAGAAATAAAACAAGTTCTGAAGCCGGTTGTTGGAAGGAAAGGTTCCAGTTACTGAGGCTGAGAAAACTTCTTTTATAATGTTAACTAAATTCGAAACTAAGGCAGCTCGAGTGAAAGGTAAGCTAATTCGTTTATCTGAACTTGAAGATGTGTTTGATCTGTATGGGACTGAGAATTCCCGTCACTGGGAAAATATGACATATCGAGTGTCTCATAAAAGGTTCTTTCCTGATCGTTTTGCTTTGAATTAAACTCTAAACTTTGAGTTATTCTGAAGTATTAATTAAAACCAGAGTAATCAATATTTGAATTTATAAAATGATCGAGAAACATAGAGAAAATTTAGGTTGAAGTTTCAGCTTTTATTTCTAAAAGAGGAATAGGAGAGCGAATTATAAGGGAAAAAAAAGTAGTAGAGACAAAAGGAAGATTGTTAGAAAGAGGGAATGAAAAATAGAGAGAGATAAAAAAAAGAAAAAAAGAGGGAGAGAGAGGGAGTGAGGGGTAAATGTAGAGATGGATACAGAGAATGGGGATAGAAAACTGCTCCACATTGAGTGAGGTTGAGAAAAGGAAATTGAGGGGGGGGGGGGGGGGGGTTACAAAAGTGTGATTAAAAAAATGAAAGTCAAGGGCTTTTCATTATACATGAAATATTTATGCTAAACAAGAATCAAACGGAAAAGGTCTGATAATTCCCCCACTGCTTCAGTGAATCTACCATTTTATGCATCCTGCACCTCAGTGGGTGGAGCTACAGCCAATTTGTCTTGTATTTAATAGTCTAGATCTAAGGGGATCTCCTGTTATTGACTGGTTTTCATGACTGCCTATTTGGATTAAAGATTTCACATGTAAATGAAAAATTACACTTTTTGTTTGTTTGGTGCATAAGAAGACCCGAAAAATTTAATTTTAAGGTTTAAAACTTTTTCTTCTTAGCATATTGGTGATTCATTAAGTCTACTGTTTGATATCCTCTCGAGGACGTTACTAAAAATGTACGAAAACAAAAAAAGTATCATGAATGATGTCAGGTTTGTCATACATGTATGTAATTGTCTATCCCTTTGTTGAACTTGCTGTGCCAGACGAAAACCTTTGGTTGAAACATCGCTGTCTATGTCACAATTTTTGTCCCTAGCCTGTTGCCTCTCTTTTATTGTGATTATTATATTACCAGGCTTAGCAGTGCTCTTTTGAAGTTTAGTAACTGACAATGTGGCAGGGATTTGCCCTCTTCCCTCCTTGCATGTTATCCCCTCCTTTCTCTCTCTCTCTTCTCGTCTCCCACCTCCATTCTCTTTATCACTCTCTCCTCCATTTTCATCTTATTTTCTTCTGAAGCAAGCCCTGCTCTCATATATGGCTACTCTATCTCTGCCTTGAAGACATGATAGGTGTTTTAAGGTAGTCTTGAGTGCTCCCAAAATGCACAGTTTCATTCCAATTTTTTCAAATTTTCTCCTGGGGGGGGGGGGGGGGGGACATCACTGCCAAACCTCCCTCAATTAGCAAATGAAGGAGATTGTTAGAAATTTTTTAGCAAAAATAAGTTGGAAAAAGACCCTTCGGTCCGTGTACCATGCTTGTTGATTGGTGTTTATTGTCAGAAGTAAATCAAGCCTTATTGTATTAAATCTACTCTAGCCCCCCCTCCCCTTCTCACATGCAAAAATTACTCTTTGAGCTCTGAAATTACTGTGACCAGTGTTTATAAGGGTTTTTGGGTGGATGTGAGGATTTCGCAAAATTGCCAATTTTGCAACTACCATGAAAAATAAATATTTTTGTGCAGTTTGCTCGGAACAAAGCTCAATAATAGATGGCATCAATATGAGTACCATGGTTGGGTTGATTAATATAATTTCAAAACTGATGCATGTTAACTTGATATCAACTTGTTTTGTCTCTCACAAAGATGATGTGTGTGATAGATATTTAGTCATTAAGACAACATTCCATATCTTGACTCGAGTAATTCATTTCTCCCAATCTTCTGCTGGGAAACAGGGTTGTCTTTTCACCCCAAGAGACCATGGGTGCTTGCCTCGCTACACAATGGGGCCATTCAGCTGTGGGACTACAGAATGTGTACCTTGATTGACAAATTTGATGAGCATGATGGTATGTATCAATCCAATCTATGAAGTTTCTTCTTTCAATCATATGCTTTTCTTTAAGTTTTCTTGGTTTCATATGTTCCTTTTACCTTTTACCTTTTTGCCTTTAATATTTTACTTTTGGAATTGTTTTGTTTTTGTTTTATTATCCTTTTTACGGACTCAACAAATTTGTAATTTAGTTGTTTCCTCTTTTTTTTTCTTTTTCTTCTTACTGACTGGAAAGTGAAGTCAGCATAAGATCATCTTTAAAAAAAAAATATATATAAATATTAGTGTGCCAACAATTGCACTGAGCCAGTATGTTAGAAGAAATAAGATAAATAATCATAATCAAATCTTTTTTTGTGTGTGTGTTTGTTAAATCAAAAACTTTTGCGGAAAAAAATTCATTCAGTTCTTTAAAAAAGTTATTCTTGTGATTGGGACGCAAGGTGGCCAAGTGTTAATAAATATATCGCAATGTTGTAAAGATTCTAAGGTGACAGGAGTTCGATTTTCACCAGCATTGTTCCAATTTTTCTCGAGTCCAATTTTGATTTCAAAATAAAAATCTTGTTGCTTTATTATTTCACCGATTGCACTAAAGAGGAATGTCAGTTAATGCTGTTGAGAAATGAGTGAAATGACCAGCATAATATTTATATTCAGAGTATGACTAAAGGAATGTTATTTGTTCTTTCTCCTAGTTGAAACAGTATCCATGCATGTCTCAGTCTTTTCGGCATATTCAAACTGTGAATGGCTCGTTTAATCTCTTTCCTTTGTGAGTGTTATGATTCTGTAAAATCTTTTTTTCCTTTCCTGTCTTACATATTTTTTTAATCTGGAGTGATTTCTTTTGTCCAGGCCCTGTTCGAGGTATCAATTTTCACCAGCAGCAGCCTCTATTTGTCTCTGGGGGAGATGACTATAAAATCAAGGTGAGGGTCATTTCCTTTGGATGTTGGTGGAATATGTGGCGTACATCGGATCATTTTAAAGAGTGATAATATGGACAGATCAGACAATTTATGATGAAGAGATCCAAAATTGTACCCTGGCTAAAAGGTGGGAAGTTTGGTTTCTTGTCAGCAGCTCCTTCCAAGATGTTGAAGCCTAGTTTTTATGATTATACAAAATGGGTTCAATGTCAGTAGGGTTATTATATCACAGGTTGACGTCGAATTTATAGATCTTAATTTGTTCTTTCTTGAACCAAAAACAGACTAAAGAATAAAAATAATAATAGTTTGTTATTGAGCATGTCATTGCAAGCTTATGGAAAGTTGTTCTTTTGTTTCGTTTTGTTTTGTTTTTGTCAGTACTCTGTGACCGATTTATTTTTTTATGCTTTCTTAAAAATTAGTCTTTTTTAAATTTTCTCTTTCTGCATCACAAATTCTGTCTAGATTTTCTGATGTCATCGTCCCCTATTTGTCCAGCAATATTTGACAGGTTAAATTGCTTTCTAAGGCAAAGAATGTCTCGAAAGTAACTTTTTCTTTCCTTTTGTTAATTTCTTTAAAGGTTTGGAACTACAAGCAAAGACGCTGTCTTTTCACTCTTCTTGGCCATTTGGATTACATCAGAACTACCTTCTTTCATCACGTGAGTTTTATTGAGAGATGATTGAACTTACCAAAGTTGACTTCTAATCATTTTGCGGCTGGGTTTATGATTAAGCTAAGTGATAAGCAAGAGGCAGAGAAAGAGTGGTGAATGTATCTATAGATTGCTCTGAATACTAAAATTGACTTTCATACCCTGAAGTCCTTTTTTAAAATTTTATTTTCACAGTATATTTTTTTTTATTAAGTTTTGTAAGTTTTCCCTTTCATTGTAGTAGTGAGGGATATTCATTTTTAATTCACTTAACTTTCAGGAGTACCCATGGATTCTGAGCTCCTCTGATGACCAGACGATTCGAATCTGGAACTGGCAGTCCAGAAACTGTATCAGGTAAGGGACAAATGAATTTGCCTTATTGTTTGTTTGTTTTATTTATAGTTGTAGGAACAGAATCCTTGCAGAATGTGAAACTAAATAGAGAAATTAAACAACAGGGGACTCCAAAAATGGGATGGCTAAGGAAAAGTGCACGGTGGACTTATCATCTGCCTGTCTTCATTTCATGTGATCCAGAGTTTTTCCTAGCTCCTTGGGGTGCTGGATCCCAACACTTCTAAGGCGGTATAAAGGGATATGGATAGCAAAACAAACCATTAGGAAAGATAATGGTCTTATCAATTTTATATTAACTAACTGTGCTCATTTACTAGCATCAATCTCAAGGAAATCCGATAACGTCTATCTTCAACGAAAAAGTCAGAATGTTATATTTTATCTTAATTGATAAGCATGTCTTTCTTTCCAACCAGTGTGCTGACAGGACACAGTCACTATGTGATGTGTGCTCAGTTCCACCCGTCCGAGGACCTGGTGGTGTCTGCATCCCTGGATCAAACCGTTCGAGTCTGGGACATTTCAGGTCTGTTTTACCTGTAAGAGTCACAGGCATAAATGATATGAACCCCCCCCCCCCCCCTTCCATACATTCACACACTTTTTAAAGATACTTCAGTGTATTATGGATATGCATACTTTTGTTACTTTGTAAATATTATCATGGAATCTATAATTGGCACTGAGGCATGCCTTTGAAGGGATAGGGTGCAACATAAAAGTCATCAAAGATTCATATCATTGTCAATAATATAATTTAGCTATTTCAAAGCATAGTGACTATTACTTCAAGTTGGATGTAAGAGCTATCATAAGAGTCACTGTTGTTTACTTTTTCCCCATAACACTCACACAGGTCTGAGAAAGAAAAACGTGGCTCCCGGACCTGGCGGTCTGGAGGATCGGCTGAGGAGTCCCGGGCAGACTGACCTATTTGGCACCTCAGACGCTGTTGTCAAGCATGTACTGGAAGGTCACGACCGAGGGGTCAACTGGGCTGCATTTTCCCCGACCTTGCCCTTGATTGTGTCTGGGGCCGATGACCGACAGGTCAAGATGTGGAGGATGAATGGTAAGTTGTGGCAAGATGGACAAAAAAAAAAAAAATTCAGACTGATAAGTGTGATTCTTCGCTTTGCTGCACATACGTAAAACTAACTTACTGGAGTCTTGCTGGAAAGCAACAAAATGCTTTGCTGTAATGGAAATAATGTGCTGACGTTCTTTAAAAATATGTATAAAGTGCTAGAGATTCAGTGTGCTTTATACTTTCATTTATAGCTTCTTGTTCTAATGAGCTGTGCCTCCATGGCCTCCAGGTTTTAGTTAAAGCATTAAGCCACAAGATGAAGTATATGCAAGTTGGATTCAGTTAACCTGTGGGTGATGCTTTTACATGGCCCCGTAGCTCAACTGGTAAGGTGTTCAAAGGATGAGGATTTGAATCCTGGCTGGACAACAGGAGTGATTCCTGTTGGCATTGAGTGTGAGCTCAAAGAAGTCTCTATTCCCTTCATGAGTGCTTAGGCCACAGCACTTTTATGGGGGAAGGGGAAGAGGCCTTCCCCCCCCCCCCCCCCCCATGTTTCAAGGATAAATTTATTTTGTGTTCTCATTAGACAAAAGCTGGTTGTTTGTCCTCCATGATTAGCACAGCTTTTTTCTTTGAAGTAAGCAATCCCTGCAGATAGTATGGAAGAAAGGAATATGTGTTCGACTTTAATTTCAAGTTCAGTTTTAGCTTTACTTTAATGCTGGGGTTTTGTTTTGGGGTGGAAAATTTTCTTTTTTTCTTTTTCTTTTTTCTTGTTTAGTTTTTTGCCTCATGCCTGTTTTACTGTCACCAGAATCCAAAGCCTGGGAAGTGGACACTTGTCGTGGCCACTACAACAACGTGTCCTGCTGCCTGTTTCACCCACGACAAGACCTCATCCTCAGCAACTCTGAGGACAAGAGCATTCGGGTCTGGGACATGAGCAAGCGGTAAATCTCCTGATTGATCTTGGGATAGAATGTTGATCTTGTGATAGAATTCTACTTCTCTTGCTCTTTCATTATTTTTTTTTCAAGTGCAAGAGGGGGCATTTTGATACAAAATATTCTTTTACTTTTGGAATGTTTTGTTTTTGTTTTGTTATCCTTTTCCCTTTATACTGCCTTAAACAGTGTCAGGACCCAGCTCGAAGGAGCTTGGACAAACTCTGGATCACAAGAAACGAAGACAGACTGATGATCAGTCCACCGTGCCTAATCTTGTGTGGAGTAATGAGCAATATATAAGGGGTATTGCTCGGTCTTAAGCCAAACAATTGTTGTTGTTACCTTTGGTGGTGTCTGCTCATTGAGAGAGACCAATGCGCCAATTTACCACAGGGCTTTGGAATTGTTTGTGACGTAAATTTTGATTTAGATGATGTCAAATACAAGAGTATGATTCCATAGGTTGAACTGCCTTTTTTTTAAAAAACTATTTCCTTGCGTACAAAGTGCTGTCATATGTTCATTTTATATTCCAACTGTTATCTTCTTCTTTGTACTCATTTTTGCCCCTTTTAAAACATTCCTACTGTTGATGGGTTGCAGCACTGGGGTGCAGACCTTCAGGAGAGAACATGACCGCTTCTGGGTGATGTCTGCCCACCCAACCCTCAACCTGTTTGCCGCAGGTGAGTAGAAGGGAAGATTAATCTGTCCTCTTGTCAACTAAAAACCCACTCTTGTTGCTGCGAGTGCCTCAACTCTCACTTTTAACCTCTGGCACCACAGGTTTTCAGAATGAAGAAGAATATTAAAATAAAAAGGTTTACCTTTAACGCGCACTTTGTTCCAGATTTGTATTTTTATAGATGCCATTATATTTACTGGCTGACACATTGAGTGAGTAAGTTTCTCACAGCTTGTAATACTTTATTTTTAAATGGAACAGCACAAAAGGTTTTAATCAGTAAACAAAAACACAAATGCTACAACTCGCACACTTTGAAGTACCTGATTGTAGCAAAATAAATAGAAATGAAATTTCTTTACAACTACAAAAAGGCATACTATGTGCTGGATAGCTTCTGACACTTTTTTCCCCTTTGAGCAGGTCACGACAGTGGCATGATTATCTTTAAGCTGGAGCGTGAGCGTCCTGCGTTTGCTGTGCACCACAACATCCTGTTCTATGTCAAGGACAAATACCTGCGGAAGCTGGACTTCACTACCTCCAAGGACCAGGCTGTTATGCAGCTGCGAGGGTGGGTGTGGCCAAATTGGCTTGTTGTTCATGGCTGTCTTATCTGGGGAAGTGGTTTTTTGTCTTTATTTTCTTGTTGTAAAAGAAGAGAGAGAGAGTGAGTTCATTAATTTGTATTTTCTTTTTGTAAAAGAAGAGAGAGAGTGAGTTCGAAAATTTGTTGGAGGGACGCTTAGAAAGAGTGGAAGAAATAATAAGAAGTATAGGGATAAATAGGTAAAGATTTTTAAAAAAGAATTGGCTCTTGTGTTGTGAGTTGAATTTATTTCTGTTGTAGCAGATTGTACCCAGTACAGATGAAATTAACTTAGGGCACTAATTTTTATTATTTTTTACCATTTCAGTGGGAGCCGCTCACCTATCTTCAGGATGTCGTACAACCCAGCAGAAAACGCAGTCCTCCTTTGCATTGTGAGTAGTTCCCGTTGTTGTTATATCTCTATCTATAATCTTTCCAATTTTTTTCTAATGTAATATAGGATGTCCCAGAAGCGCTGAAGCATCAAGGTTTGAACGCAAAAAGTAATTCCACAGAGAACAGAGGCAAAACCCTTTAGAAGATCTTATTTGTCTAATTGACACCCTCTGTGGTGTAATAGCAGTTATCGGGGTCCAGCTTCTGGACTCGCCTGTGGTCGGGGCTGAGAATAAAAAAAATTGATTTCATGGATTCCTTTCCTCGTAGGGCAATAAAATTTGGCAACTAATGAGAAAAAATGTTATATTTTCTTCACGTAAGTGCATGATGCTCTACCTTTATTTGAAGATATAAGTCGAACTAAGAGGAGTTCCCGTTGTATGCTCGTATGAGGATAAACCAACCTATTTTGTTTCACTGTGTGAAATCGTATCAATAAAAAGAATCACTTGAATTGTTTTGGTTCTACCATTCTCCGTCAGCTACAAAGGCAGCAGTTGATGGCCTTGTGTGACGCGAGTGAGAGCGTGCAAACTGTATTCTAATGGTTGCACGTCTTCACAGCGCGCATCGGGTCAGTCTAAGTTTCGACTCTTGATGGTTCTATACCACCAACAGGGGTAAAAGCAAGACATGGCGAGTTGTTTTACTCAGTATTTGATAATATTTTATTGAAATTATATTAAATATCATCGCTAATCATAATTGAAAGGATAGATAGTGAATTTTTTGAATTCATGCATCATAAAATAGGAGGATGGGAGCAAACTTAAGCATTTTTCATCTTGGCTTGTCACCTCCTGGTTTTACAGTAGCTTAGTTGTCCATTTTACTCATTCTCTGGTTTGATTTTAGGCATTCAGTCATGCGTTACACAAAAATATTTCAAATTACGAAAAATCTAAAAGAAATATCTAATTTCTGAATTCACATTTGAATTTCGAAACCGCCATAGCTCATGTAATTAAGCATGATTTATTTAAGATTCATGAAAAATCTTACCGTCAGTTGTCCCATCTTTCAGACTTTTTTTCACTATGGAAGTGTACCCCAAATTTAGTTTTTTAAAAATTGTAACTTTTTTATTTATGGTTATATTTTGGTAATTCAAAACCATGATACTCAGAGTAGCTGAATAAATGATGTTGTGTGAGTTCCTAAATATATAATTGGAATTCTCTAAAGAAGCAATCTTCATCTAGAGAGTAGAATTTTACAACTGTGCGCCAAATGGCAAAAAATAATGCCTATGTCTATCAGTTTTTGTTGTTATTTATAAAAGGCAGCAGCTTCCCTCACTTATGATTGATTATGAATTTGTAATTTGTTTCAGAAAACAACTAATGTAGAGAACAGCACCTATGACTTGTACGTGGTGCCCAAAGATTCCGATGCACAGAATCCTGATGGTGAGTGTCTACACCCCCTATTTTTGTGTTTTGTTTAAGTTTGTGTGGCAGAGGGAAGCTTTTATGTCAAGAGGATTGTAGAGATTATTTGTGGGATTTATTTTGTCACCCTCTAATCCTTGTTATGCTGGTAATTTCATCGTGCCTGCTAGACGTGCTTTGCTGAATTCTTGTAATCAATGAAGGTCTGCTGGGAACTCACGGAAAGTAGTAAGGGGCAGCAAAAAAAAAGAAAGATGGTAAATAGTCTCAGTCATATCTTTTGTTTGGATTTCACTTGAAACATCTTCTGATCTGTCTGTTGTCTATGTGGCAAGCATGTTTCTATCTTTCTCACTTCTTATTGTTATCTAGTACCAAAAACTATTCAAGTCTATATGCCGTCTAAGGACCAACCCAGTTGCCAGCTGCTTTGCACGGCCCCGGCACTGGATTAGAGCTCTTATGTTGTCAACCTGTCACTTGCCAGCCATCATATAGTCTTACACAATACTTGCTGACATGAGGCATTCAAGATTTTTTTTTATCTTCATCTCGAAATGCAAAGTTAGTAATGCGGAATTACGTTGGCATATTCATAATGGATGTTGTTGTTATCCAATCCTCAGCCCCTGAAAGCAAGAGATCAGCCGGCCTGACTGCTGTGTGGGTTGCACGCAACAGATTTGCTGTCCTGGACCGCACCCATTCGGTACGTTGGCTCAGGGGGTTTCCTTGTGTTCTTGATTTATTATTGATGCTTTCATTTTATCGTGTAAAGAAGAAAAACTAAAACAAAAAGAGACTCAGAGAAATGTTTGTTTGAAATGTTCTGCAAATGAATAGGTTATTGTCTTGATTCATCATAACATCATTTTTTCCCTTGTTCCCTCACTTTCATTGTAAATTTGAAAAGAAATAAATTAGAAATGACGCAGCTTGCATAAGGGGTTTCTGATTACTTTTTGAAAAAAGTGAAGAAAGTTCATTTCAGTTTGATGAGGCGATTGGTTTTATCCTTTCATTTTATGGTAAAATACAGACTCAAGAAGTTTTTGTTTTTTTTATCATAAGATCAGGCTTTGGTTTTTCACCACTAAATTTTGAACAGCTGTCACTATTACAAGCTTGACTAATTTGCAAATATTGAAGTAAAGATAATTCTAAGATTTATGGTAAAAGTTTATTAAAAAAAAAAAAAAAGATTCCTGATTTGTCATCTTGTAATTCTTTGGACAATTTATTTATTGCTTGTATATATGTTACACTCACACACACACACACACACACACACACACACACACACACACACACACACTCTCTCTCTCTCTCTCTCTCTCTCTCT
>JBCIKM010362783.1:0-11067 GCA_039654465.1 Melibe viridis
AAATAGAAAGACGATAGCTTCAGTGTAAAAGAAAAGAAACAGAAGTAGAAGAGCCCACCAGGGACTCCCACCAACCAATGTGTTCAGTAATCATTCGTTAAAAAGTGAGGATTATCTGGAAAAGATATAGCTCAAACCCCAACACGGCAAAGACAATTTCTGAGAACAAAAAACCCAGTTCCCTAAAAAGTCTCCACACACACAAAAAAAAAGCTGTGTCAAGATTCACATTGGCAATGTTTCTCAATACATGAAACAGCAAATTGAATAAAGAGGTTATAAAAAAGTTGAGGGTGTGAGATAATGGATCCCACATGATCTTTGCCAGAAAAATAATTTTTCTATCTCAGCTCAAAACCTTGTAACACAAATCATACTCATCAATAAACTATATAAGATCCAAGGTTCTTAAGTAACATGCAGATTCTGGCATATTAATCGAGATAGTTTGCCTTAATTCATAAAGAATCATTAGATACAGTCAGTCATTTTAAATACGCACCTAGGAAATGGAATGTGAACTTCACAAATATTTTTAGACAAAGTATGTGTTTTGTAAGATCAACAATGCTTGCAGCTTCATTTAGAATCACCCCACTGAATTGGACAAAGGTACCTCATGACAGAGCAGTCCTCTACTCTTGCTATTTAAAGAGTAACTGATAAAAAGTACCAATAAAACCATCCCAAACTTTCTACTGTTCTTAGTTACCTGTTACCTCACCTGCTATTTTCCTTGACTACTTGTTTTCTTGCCTGTTATATCTGTAGCTACATGTGTGGGCTTGATTGGGAAGGCGTTCAGCTCTCATATGAGGAGCGTGGGTTCCATTCCTGCTGGTGCAATTGCATTGGGTCCTAGAGAATGGCATTTAATCACCTTCATTTCATCCTATCGGAGATAGATGTAAAGCTCAGAGGTCCTCCTGGTTGAAGACAGCATTATCTCTCTGCCTAAAATATTGCCTAAAAACATTTTTATCCAGGTGAATGAAATTGGTATGATTGTCCTTGAAATCGGTCAATTGGTATCTTATAAAAATGATCGTCTCAAAATCGGCATGATACTGATAAATCGCTATGAACAGCAGGTCTGATTATGGATGAGTCAGAAACAAAGAAACATGCCATGAAGTCAAGATGTGAGAAAACTGTTATCAGACAAGGTCATGCTGGACTGCGATGTAACTGATATTCAAAGTTTTCTTTTCTTTGAAGCAGTGTAATGCTTAATGAAAAGAAATCTACCTGAATTCTTATTGATAAATAAGGTGTTTCTAGCAAGGCTTAATGTTAAAGAATCTGCTAGTGCAAGGACTTCAGATGACTAGACATTTGAGTCTGGATAAAGCCAACCCCATTGGCTTAAATGCTATTAAGCTTGGGATGACATGAAGATTTCAACAGCCTTTAGAGAGAGTGAGAAACGCAGAAACAAAAAAAAAAAAAATAAATGAAAATAGTCTTGCTAAGGTAAGTCTATTGATCAGAAGTTAACCTTCACATTAATTGAAGACTAACAAAAAGCTGCCTACAAGAGCTAAATATGATACAAAATGAAAAGATGATGTCAGATTTCATCTCAATGCAATTTCAATGGAGAAACTTTCTACAAATATAATATATGTATGGTATCAGGAAAACTTGACGTAGTTTCAGATTTTTTAAAAGGATGCTGCTCATGTCATATACATTTCCCTTTTCCCCTTTAAAAACTAGCTTTCAACACGAACAAACACTTTAGGACGAGAAAATATCTTGATTGCTTCTTCTACTTCTGTTAGTTGTTTTTCTAAAGCCTGCCTCTCTTGTCGAACTCTGACTGTATCAGCACCAATGGGCAACTTTTGCATCTTTGTAATGACATCATTTTGTTCTGCAACAAAAAAACAAAAGAGTAAAAATGTCTAACTTTCTAAATTAGCATTAGAATGTAACAAAAACAAATGCACTGGTGACAGCCGATGGAAGACATTGATGGGTGAGGACTGAACCAAAAGGAAAGCACTCAAAGAATATGCACGCGCAGACTGGAATAAAAAAAATCCAACCCAAGTCTAGGCGACGAAACGAAATAAAAAATGGTCACTTTGAAAGGAAACCTCCCCCCTGTTGGTCTTTTGGGGAGACAGAGAAGCCCCAAAAGATAAACTCCCGCCTCTAAGTCAACCTGGGTCACTCGAGTCACCTCAAGAGACGCTGCTTATCATAATATCAATGCATACACCATTCATTAGTGAACTAAAAATTGAAAAGGTAATATTTCATTCTTCTTATTCTTATATATAAAACTCTGACTTCCGCATGAGTCTGAGCTTCAAATTTAGAAAAAAAGAGGAATCTCAGCCTTTCACTTTTACTAAGATTTCTAGATACATCATGATGTAGTGTAACTCTTCGCATTTTGGGTATAATACATTTAAATAACAAATATAACTTGAACTTTTTACAATCTATAATCTCTGTGGTATCTACGTAAGCCTACAATGCTGGGCTGCATACCCATAGTGGAGAAAAAAAGACTACAGTGACAGAGACATAGCAGTAGCAGAGGATGTGAGGGTAGCGGAAATCCTCGTTATGGCAGAAAATGGAGACCCACGCTTCCGTTAAAGTATTATCCTCTTACTTTGGCTAAGAAGGCTCAAGGTCTCCTTCCTCTCTTTGTCTGGCAGCTGTCGGTGGCCAGGGGGCATGGCAGGGTCAGGGGTGTTGGCCACTCGCGTCTCCTCCTCCTGCTTCCACTCTGCTCTTCTCTTGGACAAACTGCAAACATAAATTGCAATTCAATTAATACCACAAGCAGCCACTTCCACTCTTCATTTTCTACCACTCTCTCTCTCTCTGATTTTCCTGCTTCGTGAATTGTCTCATGCCACAAGGCTCTGTCTCGCACAGTCTCTCCCTCACTATCCCTGTGTTTCCATGCTGCAAGCTCCCTCCAAAAAAAAAAAGGTTACCAATTATCATACCCCAGAAGAAAATAACAAAAAGGAGTAAAACCATTCTAAAAACTGACTCAATCTTCTTGGATAAGATAGCTTGATAGAATAAGACCTTCATTTTCTATCTGGATTCCTCCATCATGAAATATCCTGTTATTGCCTAGTGCAAGAAATGAAGAAACCTTCCTTCACTTGCCTCACCACAAACGAGGGTAAATCAGCATCGATTTTGTCAAATGAAAATGTAACCATATTATTATAAGCTAAAAGACTTGCCTTTTGTAGTTCCTGTTATAGATGACTGGAAGTAAATGCCTTTGTAAAAAGTAGAGACTTGGAGTTGATGGTGGTTTATATAAATGTCAATTATTATTTTCATTATATTTCATAAACTTTCAAACTTACTAATTGGGTACTTCTCCCATTGGATGTTTTCTCAATCTCTCCTGTGATCTTCTTTTGGCATCCTCTTCCAAGGATGCTGAAGGGGGCCTCTGGATATTCGACCTTTTCGCATTCACACCATTTATTTTGATGAAATCAAAATTGTTCCTTATTAATTCCACCTACAAATAATAAGAGAGGAAAAATGAGTAGACTCATTATGAATCACTTCAAGTTCTCACAATGTAAAGAATTAAAAAGTATCAACATTCATGAAAAATCTGAGCAATGCACACACACCCCTGCCCAGCACTCCCTAAAACAAATAAACATACTAACCATGAATCTCAGATACTGTGAGCAAGATTAAAACTAATCACCAGTATCCTTTCAAATCACCCATTACCCGGTTGCCTCATAGCTGAGTTGTAAAACGAAAGGGGCAATGTAAAACTTCATTGGCGTCTCAGAAAGAACATAACTGAGTGTTTTACTCATGAATCAACAGGGAGAGACATTCACCCCACCACTGTCCAAGGTGGGCTGTACTTAGGTTAATAGCCAATCTCTTTTAAGTATTCTGCCATCTTCTTTTCCTTCACGGCACATCTACGACCCTTGTGTGTGCTGGTGCCCTTAAACCAACAAAGAAATCAAATCACCAAGCTGAACACGCCACTTAAAAACCAGCAGAACTTTTAAGATATCTGAGATAACGCTTTAAAATTCCAATTGGTGGAATAGAATTTCAACTTACATCATTGATTGAAGAGGCGACTGGTACAGACAGTTTTGTAGAGATGTCAGGGGAACACGGCCTTGACTCTAACTTGACAGGGGGTCCAGCACGAGAATGAGCTCTGAGGAAAGTAGCTGAGCTTGGTCTAGGGGTCATTGGTTTCTGTCACATGTAAAAATAAAAATAAAAAAAAATAAAAAAATGCAAGTATAATTTATCAACACATAACACCTTCCAGGCATACAAAAACAATTTCAAGTTTTAAGGGTGAAACCCCCACCCTCCCCGGTTGTATTTCATCATTTTTGTCAAAGTCAAAGGGATGATTAAATCTGACAAGCAGAGTGGATTTTGGATATCTTTGTTCTGTGGTAGCTTCAAAATTTCAAATCAATGAATAATTTAGCAGCAATCGCGGACACGCCTTTAACTGTTATGTAAATATGATTCATTTTTATTTTACACATAAGACCAGTTGAGCTTAACAATTCAGGTGAAAGAGGCGTATCACCAAATAGGTCTCTGTCCCTCCAAAAATATTCACAGCTTAAGAGGTGTATCAGCTAATGAGCCCACTGCTTCTTAGTGCTAATTTGTTCATTTATCCAGGGATATTTTCATACAGCAGAAGCGTATTTAATGATATGCCTATTAACCTTGGTACCCCTGGTTGCAGACAACATTGTCTCTCTATCTGAAAAATTGTATCATGCCTGCAGGCAGCTTCTATGGTCATTTGTGCTTTATGTTCATAGTCTGCCAGGGATGGTATTTTAAAAAGCATGATGAAAACCATGACTAAGTGTTATAGAAATGCTTTATCTAACATAAAGTTTGACATTTATTAATCTTGAAGAGATTTCCTAAATCTATACATAAATAATTTTACCTGAACATCTTGTTTGATCTTTGACTCAATGGTGCTGTATTTTTCAGATTTCCACATAACTTTCACAGGTTCTTGCTTGTCTTTTTCCCTTTGTTTACATCGTCTTTGAATCTCCCGCATTCGCCTGACATTTTCATTCAGTTGGTTTTTAGCGCAAACATCTGGGATTAGAAAGAAGATTTTCATTTATTTGGCAGTCCAAAGCAAGAAACATGCTTATTCATTTTCATTCAAAGAAACCCTCAGTATAATGATCTTAAACATTTTAAAAACCTCAACAGTTTGAAATTAATCTGGTCAGTTTCTGATGAAATGCGCAGCTAAAAAAAAACCAAATCAACTTTCACTTTCAGGACGTTTACCACAAAAGAGAATTGCTCACACAATCTCAGCTGATAAATAATATTTACCTGCATTATTCCTCATGACTGAAAGTATCTCAGAGATGATGCCTCGACGTCAAAAGCTTGGAATCTGTAACATGATATACATTATGCACTTTTCAAATAAATCAAAATGTAAGAGAATATCCATCTTTGCTTTGAACCCATTGATCAGTTCTTAACATTGTGATTGTCATTTTTAGCTCATTAAAGAATATATATCGTTCCATATTTTGTTTTCCATTGGTGGAATTTGCAATATGAAGCAACAATTACAAAAAAATTATGATTCTAGGTTTGATACTGGTATATTATAATTTTCCCTTTATTCAGCATTGCATTGAGTCTATGGCTCTTAATTTTGTTTCTCTTAAAAAAAGTAATTGATAGCATCAGGTACGGTGCTCGCCTCTCAAGCAAAAGATCCTGGGTTCAAGTCCATGAATGGCGAAAATTTTTTTCAGACAGTTCTGGTTGGTTGTCACTCCCTGGTGGCACATAGGTACGGTAACCTCTCAAATCGAAAAGCGGCTGGTACGAGTCCCATGAAAAGCAAAAATGACGGGCAGTTTTTCTGGTCAAAAGCCAATCCGTTGGACTTTCATGCTGAAGAGCGTGGGTGCTATTCCTGCGAGTGCCATCGTGTTGTGTCCTCGGGTAAGGCACTTTACCAAACTTACCTCATGGTCCCCCTGGTTGTAGACAATGTCTTTCTGTCTGAAAAATTGTAATGTGCCTAAAAAGCGACTTGTCTCGTCTTACATGTTGTATGTTTGTCTGCCAAGGATGTTATGGTACTGTAAAGTGCATAGAGTACCCCGCTGGATATGCGCAATATAAATGCTGTCTATCTAGTAACAAACCTGAAAAGAAAGTAAATGGCCCTCTCATCAATGTCTCATTATATTTAGAAAAAAAATTGTTAGAACGCTCAAAGTAAGTATCCGTGGGTATATTTTTACACCAAACACTGAAGTATTGATGATAGGATTTAAATTTCTATCTAAAAAAGATGTAAAATATCATTTAGAAAAGAAATTTTTAGACAAAATTGACAGTAGCAAAACTCCTTCTTGATCCTAAGGATCTTTATAAGCTAGACTTTTGTCATTATCATAGTCACTTAACTTTCTTTTTAAAAAATCATTGGTCAAACCATCAACATAGACACAGACGAAGTCAGGAGGTGTGCGGTGTATTATTTGCAGGTGTCAATCCTGTGATATAGTAGTTCCCTATACCTACACCCCATGCACCGGCTAAAGCCTTCCCTGGCAATCAGCAGTTCGAAGGGAAATGAAAGTGTCAGTTGGCCATAGTCTACTCCCACAGTGCGTGTGTATACAAAAATAAAGTCAATTTGGCACCACCTAAAACCACATCCCCCTAAATCTGTAATACAAAATTTTCAAAAGGAAGTTGCTATTCTCACTCTGTCTTTCTTCAGATTAAGTGGCAATTTAGTTGCTGATCAAACTACCAATTCATCTGCATGTATGTCTAATTCACTGATTTTTACCAACGTTCACCCTATCTGAATCTACTGAGGCCCTCTTTAGCAAAACATTTACCTCAATTCCCTAGTTCTTTCTCTATTACATGCTAAGATTGGGTGAGAACAGGGTGAGAATAGGGAATAGCAGTCATGGGATGTTCTCATCCTGGATGAGAATAAAGGCAACCTTTTCCAAATGTACACCTATCTATTGAGTCCCAAATTCTGTGAAAAGTGGTAAAAAAATACGCACAACACCTTCCCTACAACTCCAACCTCCTTTCTATTTTGTTTGTTTGTTTATTGGAGGTTTTAGGGCCCCACGCTTTCTATTTTAAAGTCCAATGTAGGATAAATGTACCAAAGAAAGGGTAGATAGATAGACAAGTAACCAATTTCAATGTGTTGTCTTGACAGAAGAGTAACTTCTTTTCTCGTGTCATTAGACATAAAATGATCATCAGAATAACAAAACTTTATCTATTCTGGTTAACTAGAGTAACAAAACGAACGCGGGAAGGTTTACTATATGAAATAAACCGAAGACTATTTTTTCCCCTTCTCAACCCAAACCTTGTTGGTTGCCAACTGGATACCATCAACAAAGTCTGGCCGCCATTGCAAATTGTAAATTCGACTTTTCTCGTTAACGCTACAGAGACATTTCACGAAGAGAAAATTTGATATATTTTATTTTCCATATTTTTCAATTGATTGATAAACTAGGATCAAATTATAGTATTTGAAGTTAAAATTAAACTATTCTGATTAATATATTTATTTGAAGAACTCTCGGCTTATCTCGGATTGGAAGACTTCCATAGAAACGACAACATCCGGTTTAATGGCTGTTGTTGTTTTGTCTGATGCCGACCATGTAGTCTTTCTTACGTATTCCTTTATTTTTCTCTAAAGCCTCTTGAGCCTTATTTGAATACTTAAAAGAGCATATGTTAAAGCTAATAAAAGCTTGATTTATTTTTGAAAAAAAGATTTAATGGTTATTCTTTGAACATGTCTCGGGCAGGAGCACCAAAGGCTCGAGGAGCTGATAAAACGAAACCACCTGCATCTCAAACTCCAGTGATAGCGCATGAAATTGTTCCAGGGAAGTTCAACGATAATGACTGGTAATTACTAATTTTTAAGGGTAGTAGCTATGTGTGTGTGTGTGTGTGAGAGAGAGAGAGAGAGAGAGAGAGAGGTTAGGTACATGTGATATTTTATTTTATTAAGGGAATCATAGGCCTACAACCATTCCTCAACTCTCCCATCCTCTGTAGTAGAAAATAATTTCAACTACAGCCTTTGTGCTTTCCACAACTTTTTGATCTTCAAAAAAAAAATAATTGGAACCTTTTCTATGATGAGTTAAGTTTAACCCGTCTTCCTGGTATCCGCTTGAAATTTTAAAAATGAAATGAAAGCTGTGATATGAAAAGGTATTGATACTTATCTCAAAATGAGTGAGTATAGTTTTGTGTCTATGGACCATAAGTTGGGAGCAATTTTCCATGTGGAACTCAGAGACTCCAATAGTTTGAATTTTGTATTAAATGCATGAAAAGGGCCAGGATTAGACAGTTCTTGATTGATATATGTCCACTAGTGTTTTTTGTAAGAGTGACTTTATGTGTGTATCAACCTGCATATTATGTGTACTGAAATCTTAATTTTGTGCCAAGAGCCCTCAGCTAGAGAGGGAATAGATGTTCAGTGCATTGCCATTATTATTATTATTGTTATTATATCATGATTTTTGTAATTATTGGGATTTGTTATTATTATTAATCCGGTAAAATTTGTGTGTGTGTGAGTGTTCTTTGTGTCCGTGTGAGTTTAGGTGTAAATGTGATTATGGTACTGCCATGATTTTTTTTTTTTTTAATTAATCTTAATTTAGTGCCTAGAGCCTGCCTCCAAGGTGGGGATAGTTCTTGCACGTTATAAATGTGCATTATTATTATTATTATTTTTATTATTATTATTATTATTATTATTATTATCATTATTATTATAATGGAGCTAGAGTCAAATGACCCGTTTTCTGGTATTCCCAAATGATCCAAAACTAAACCTTAAAACAATCGGAAAGAATGTGAGAAAAAAAAAAAGAGAAAAGAAAACAACAAAAAATGCCCATAGCAGAAATGGAATGGAACCATGATGATGATGTATTTGTTTTTAAGTCCTGGTCATAGGTCACATAGTAATGGCTAGGCAGGAGACATGCATAATTATTTATATTTTTGACTCTAATTTTCAGAAATTGACCCTTTTCAAATGATATTAGAAATTATTATTTTATTGTCATATGAATTAAATTTCGTATAATTTTCAGAAATTATCCCTGTGTTATATTTAACTTAAAATTCCTGTTACCTTTATATTTTTTGAAAGCATAAATCGTAGAAATCTAAAACTTCTTTGTTCGTGTGTCTTCATTATTTATGCATTAATTTTCCTGATAGGAATACTATGCTGGAGCGAGATGGTGGGGATGAGTTTGCCATGGACATTATGGACGAACTCATGGAAAGGACCATGAAAACTATTTATGGAAAATACATAGAAAGACAACTCTTACCTTTCACCATCACACAAGCTAGAGATGCTATCATCGAAATAATTGAGGTGATTATCTGTTTATGTGACTGAGATGTGAAAGTTTTAAAGTCTGTAACTGTAACCAATGTGATGATCTCAGAGACTTCTTATTACCACCTTAAATTTACTTTTCTTCTACAGGGAAGTTAATCTTAGGTTTACACAGTAAAGAATAGTGAAGCAAAAAGAACCCAAAACAAATTTAATTCAAATTTATGAAGAGAGTTATCTTTTTCCTTTCTTAATCTTTTCAGTGGCAATTTTTAGCAAGAGATGAAGGTGAACAAAGCATAAATGAAGACCATGGATGGGCTCAAGATGAGGGTAAGTATCTCAAAAAATTTTAAGATTAAATTATATGATTTCAATCGTGGTTAATATTTTAACCCTCTTATCATGGAATAAAAATTGGATATATGATAATGAAGTTTAAACCCAGTCAGAAAATTCACTGCAGTCTTTGCTGTTGTTACATGAAAGTTAGAGAAGCAGTCAACAGAAAGTTAAAAGGTTTGGATATTATTGATAATGTGAAGAGCAATGATTGATTCTTAGAGTCAGATAATTAAAAACTCAGGTTTTATGGCCTTTCATTGTTATTGCTAATCAGAGGGTTGAATAAACTTTCAAAATTATGAAGTCTTTAAACAGATGTCTAATTAGTTCATAAAACAATTGCGAGGGTAATATTGGTCAGCGTTCATTTAAGTGGTGAAATTTGTAATACAGGTTGTTTGTTGTTGTTGTGTTGCATTTTTTTTTCATGTTGAAAATAGCATAATACTGTATAAAGTATATAGAGCTTTTAATGAATCAATTATTTCTTACCAAGTTTAGTTTTAATCTGATTTTGACAGAAAGAGACTGCCTGGTCTCTCTAACTGTAACAATTTTTATGCACTCTTGATGCTTTTATATTGCAAACTTACACTTTACTCCTCTCTTTAAGCTTATGCAAACAAAGTAAGTTACTTTTCAGTGAAAAAGTTAATATAAAAATCGTTGCTCATTATCTAAAATGCTGGTAAGATGCCAAAGTGTACATGGATTGGAATAATCATTGCATTATCAATGTTTCTCTTCCACATTAAAAAAAACCCCCAAAAACCCAACCTAAAACCAATAGAACCCGAACCAGCAGAAACTGACTGTTGGGCACAAGGTTCGGTGCCTAGAAACATTATTCTTGCTCCAACTCCACTCCTAGAGGAGATTCAAGAGGAAGTTGAGGAAGTACCTCAAGAGGAGGAGAAAGAGTAAGCATACTTTTTAGATAGATATTCGTGATGTGATTGTCATTAAGTGAAATCATCCTTTAGCTCTTTGAATAGTAGAATGTATTTTCCCTTTAATCATTGGCGCATTTGTTGAAAATGAAACATGAGGTGGCATTAATGGGATACCAAAATTCTGTCTTACACTAAAGTTCAAACAGGCAGTCAAACATTACAATTAGAAAGTTTTTCTTATTTCTATAGGAAAATATTTTTGAAAGGTCAGGGGCCCCCCAGTGGGGACCTGGGGAATATAATAGGTCCCCTGCACCCTGCAGGAGGTGAAAACCCTCCAAAGGCAGCGGGTGGTTGGTGGGAGTCCCTGGTGGGCTCTTCTACTTCTGTTTCTTT
>JBCIKM010363105.1:0-11064 GCA_039654465.1 Melibe viridis
GGGGGTTTGGTGGGTTGATTGGTTGGTTTCAGGTGGTTGAGTTGTTGGAACCCCCCCCCCCCCCCCCCCAAAAAAAAAAAAAAAAAAAACAAAAACAAAAAAAAACCCAACAAACAAACAAAAAAATCAATTACTACTTATGTCTCTTCTAAATAAACAAACGAGCGGGTTATTTGAACAAGTGAGTTATGAGTACATTTTGATTGGTTTCTTCATAAAAAAACAAAAACAAAAAAACAAAGACAAAAACGAAATAAATCCGGGAGAGCGACGGGGTAAGTTTGTCTTCACAAGAAAATGGACAAGTCGCCAACTAATCAGGAGGAGGCTTCGAGAATGATGATGGGAGATGGAATCAATAACATTTCCTTGGAGAAATGAATTTATTGTTCTGACACCGGAAACGCGATCGCCAGTTGCGAAAGGAAATGGAGAGATGGGAAGAGGGGAAAAGTGAGGGGGAAGAAGCGGGTGGGGGGGGGGGAGGGGGGACAGAGGAAAGGGGAGGTAGGAGGACAAGCGGGGAGTCGAAATCTTACCGGATGTCTCCGATCCGCGGCGTCTTCCGGCTTAGAGGATCCGACACCTGCTTCACGTCCAGGGAACAGATGGAGCTGGCACCTGGGGGAGTATAAAGGTCAAAGGTCAAGGTTGGTAGTTTATGAGAGGTCAATGTTGGATTTGGGGGAGACCTTAAACTTTGAGACAAATTAATCATGGGTCCGGGACAGAGAAGTGGTGACCGGACCGAAGCGTGTGTGTGGTGTATGTGTGTGTGTGTGTGTATGTGTGTATGTATGTATTATGTGTGTGGGTGTGGGTGTGTGTGTATGTGTGTGTGTTTGTGTGTATGTGTATGTGTTTGTGTGTATGTGTGTGTGTTGTGTGTGTGTTGTGTGTGTGTGTGTGTGTGTGTGTGTGTGTGTGTGGAGGGAGTGGAAGAGGTGGTGCCTTGGTGTCACAAAGTTGAATTGTCTAAAGGGTCAATGCTCATTATCAGGTTAAGTGGTCATGTTTAGCTATGGAATAGGGTGCGTAAATGATTCCTCTTCTTATTTCTTTTTATTCGGGGATGCGTATAAGCAAATGAAGAAAAGAGGATCTGGCACTGGAAATAGATGAAAATGAACAGGAAATAGTAAAGGCACGGTGCCGAGGTGAGTCAAAGCCATAGAGAGAAAGGAAAAAACAACACAGGAAGTCGTCGGAGGAGGGGATCGAACCCAGGACCTGCCACGGCACCGATTCACCTGGCCACTGCCAGAATAGCGGGCTTAACAACTGGAATGGATATTTGTAACGACATCGTGACGTGAACATGTTCTGGCCATAACTCATATCCTAATCATGGCATTTGTAATAATAATAATAATAATAATAATAATAATAATAATAATAATAACAACAACAACAACAACCATTCAAACTCTCACCCTCTGGATCCGTGACACTCAGCTTGAACTGCTGGTACATGACGCGTTATCTAAAAGGTAACATCACATTGAACCAATCACCGAGCAGGAAATAATAGATATCCTCCTTCTTCCTTCTTCCTAAGCCAATGAAATAGGTCGGACTGCCGCTATCAAGGTCAAGGCTAATGCAATACAATTCTTAAAGCTCATGAATTAAACCACAGCAATTCTTGAACCACTCTTATTATTTTTACACACGCAAAGAAAGAGGTCGGACTGCTATATAAGGGTCGAGGCTAATAAAAAAAAACAACAATTCAAAAAGCTATTACTCATGAATCAAACCCCAGTAAATTGTCTTTGCCCCACTCTTATTACTCGTGATTCTAAACCACACAATGCGTTGATAACACCATTGCCAAACGAACAACTGTCCCTTGGTTTCAGCACACAAGGAGGCATCGACAGAAATCCTTGGGGTATTGGTATCACAGAACTTTCGAACAAAAATAAAGAAAATCATACTTTCACGGTCCATTTAAAGAAAAGGCTGTGTCTTCTGCTTCTGACAATACCACTTTTCTTCCCAATACGCCTCTGGGTGTAACTGAAATAATATGAGCATTCTAGAACCACACCATGTACATTCGTAATTTGTTGTCGAGAACAAATCCCAAACAAAAACCAACGACATCGTGAAATTAAAAAAAAAAACCTGCAGGACCCAATAATAATTGTAGAGTGGGATCATGGACAAACAATTTATTTTACAAAGTAATACAGATCTTAAATTGAAAGGAAACGGCTATACAGAAAGTACACACGTCCTTGTCAAAATTCCAACACAAAATGCGATGGCCTCATGAATTAATTTACCAACAGCATCTGCTGAACACAAGAGGTAATAAAGAAGAAGACCATCAGCAAACATAATTTGCACAGTAATAAACACAGGCCTTCAAAGAGTGGAACTCAAACTGAAATAAAAGAGATAAGACCAGGCCACATAATTTATGCCTTAACAACATCCCAACACAGAAAACGATCAAAAGCAGAAGAAATAATTCACTTTTGGCACTGAAGAACCTGCAAATAATAATTTAAAAATTAATAACCTGGCCATACACCACGTACGAGTATATGCCCGTAGCAACATCCCAACGCAAAAAGCGATGTAAGGGTATCATGAAAAGCTACCTACAACATAATATCTGCTCGACACAACAGCTGAAGCGGGCCTACAGGTCAACTGTCCGCAAGCAGATGCACAGGAAGAAACACAGACCTTCACAGAATGGAATTTAAACTGAAATATATTATCACATAGGTCGTGGCCACACTGAAAACTCAAGCTGCAGAAAGTTACCTACAACACATCTGCTGGGGACACAACAGCTGAAGTAGGCCTTCAGGTCAACTGTCGACAAACAGACACGCCGGAAGAAACACAAACCTTCAAACAATAAAATTTAAACTGAAATATATTATCACATAGATCCTGGCTACACTGTAAACTCTAGTATAAGATCAAGAGCTGTAGACAGAATGGGACTTCACTTAAAGCATAAGGGGAGCTGCAGAGGTGTTTATGATTGCTGGTGTAGGCTGGCCTCATAGACAAGGTAACAGAACATAGCGATTACGGGATGTTCCGTCAAAATTCGGTTTCCGGAAATCGGCCATGTTAAAAAAAGACGTTTGATATTAGATTCAGATGCTGCCTGCTATTAGACGTAAATCTTTTATCATTCATTTAATTGGTGATAATGGCATCAAGACAGACAGAACACGGGGCGTTCATTCTTAGGCTATTTTCATGGAATCCGAAACGAATGCGGCATCTTTGAGATTTTCCGTGAACCGAATAAAATCGTCCGTCAGAGCAGCCAATCAAATTAATTATGTCGGGAGTGTTATGATACAATGATGTCTTGTGCCGGAAACTACTCATTTCCTCAAAGTCAACCCAGACAAAACATACAACAAGAAAATTAAAACAGAAACAAGATCAAAAAGCAAACGTAAGAAACCGCAGTATAAGGATGAAACTGTGTATATGTGTTTTGTTTGTTTGTTTATTGGAGGTGTTAGGGGCTACAACACACGAGGGTCATAGAGATGTAAGTGTGTGTGTGTGTGTGTGTGTGTGTGTGTGTGTGTGTGTGTATGTGTGTGTGTGTGTGTGTATGTGTGCGTGTGTTTGTGCATGTGTGTGAGCGAGAATGAATGGGAAGAGGGGGTGGGGTGATTGAAAATAAAAATGGCGCTTTGGGAAATTTTGTGAATTTGTGATTTGTATGTTTGCTTGTTTGTTTGTTTGCCCAACGAAACAAACAGAATTTCAGATTAGTACCATATCTTTGGTTTCTTTGTTTGCTGCATGCTTTCAATCGAGCAAATTCCCTAAAATGATACCTTGTCATCGGATTTTTTCAGTTTGTCGATTCCCCCAGTGGGAGCTGAAAAGCCTACGGAACAAAAGCGAGAATAAATGTCATCATGATATTTGACGTACGAACATTATTTCGTCTTCTTCTTCCACTGAAGTGGCAGAACAGAAAACTAGACTGATTAAAACATCAGTGGTAGCAAATTAATTTCTTTTTTGAATTTTTCCCAGACAGACACCTGCGGCCTATTTTCTTTTTTTTTCAGGTTTCTTTTCCGTGACAACGTTCGCACGGGACCTCCGAATTGATTGTCCATCTCCGATAGGACTAGATGCTCGATCCTGTCTACTTATGTTTCCCACTAGAACTCTGGTCGCTCATTTAATTCTATCCGTTTGTATGCTTTTCTTGCGACTTCAACAGGTGCTCTTCGATTTGAGAGGTTTTTGTGTTTCTCTGGCACCAGGAAATGAAAACCGACCATAAATTGACAATCGAACTTTTCATCGTGTATAGGACTCGAACCCAGGACCTTTCACTTGAGAAGCGAGCACCCTACCTCTCTGTCTCGTACCCATCTCCCCACCCAACCACCCATCCATCCACCACCCCACTACTCACCCACACATACACGCAGGTGCGCGCTAACACCCACACACACACACAGAGACACACTAACACACACACACACACACACACACACCCTTCTTTTTTCTCATTGAGTTGCAGAATGTGTGTTTTGATTAAACTGTCGAATTTCGTGTGTGGCCGTGCGATAAAACAACTCCAACGTCCCCCTGGTCCTGTTGCTGGCAGGACGAGGCCTGCAGTTTCTTTGCCATTTAGCGATGGCCGCCTACATGGCCTCAAATGCAAAACGCTTGGTGTGGAAGAGTAGCTAAAACTGTCCTGCAGTGAATGATCCTTTATGTCCATCGATAAGTGGGCAAAATATCTCGTTGAAATATCATTAATTGTCCTTACATGAAAGATAAGTTCAAACCCTCGACTATCAGGGTCAGTGGTGATGCACAAATCGTTTCCTGTTTGTTGTCCCAAACTCCTTCCTACCCCGACTCGCACAAGAGGGGTGATTTCCATCTTCAAAAATATCTTTGTATCAGAGTAGACCATGAAGACAGAATTCCTAGTACAAGGGGCTCCATGAGACATGAATCAAAGGTAAATTGGTGTGACAAGAATGGCAAAGTGAAAATTAAATACAGATTGGATTGATTGAATTGCGTTCAGTCATCAGACGTCTGGTGCTGGCTGGACCACTGGGGGACGGTTTGGCAGAACGGATTGTCCTGGGACAGTTGTTTTGTTTTATGACCTGTATCCCTGCCTACCGCCCTGGCAGTGTCGGGACCCAGCTCCTAGGAGCTAGGAAAACCTCTGGATCACAAGACATGAAGACAGGCAGAGGATCAGTCCACAGTGCCTAATCTGCCATAGCAATACATTAATGGAGTATTACTCAATCTTAAGCCAAACAACAGTTGCTGTTGCCTTTGGTGGTATCTGCTCATCGAGGAAGACCAACGACCTGATTTACCTCAGGGTGTCCTGGGACAATTACGGGAAAAGTTCTGCTGCATCTTTTACCAGGCCTCCCAGTCTTGCTTTATGCTTTGGTCCAATGCCAGCTCTGTGGGCCACATTCAATCCAATTCTGTAAATGAAAAGTAGTTCTTGACAAGAAAAAAAGAAGAATTAATGACATGAAAATTTCTCTGTTCTTTTCACCCGCCAGCCGTTATTTTATTTTCATGCAAGTTTTAAATTTTCTACATTTCAGATTCACATGATGATTACGAATATGAAGACGATTTCAGTCCAGAGTGAGTGTTACTCCTTGACTTTAATGAATTTGAATTAACCTCAAGTCTTCTGAATATTCTATGTAACCTGTAACGCTTGTATCAGGGAAAAATGGATGTTTTTATTCTCCTTAGATTCAAGAGGGGGGGGGGGGGGGGGTCATAAACAATTGTTCCTGGAGTGCTGATGGATTGTGAAAAAAAAAAGAAACCTGTGAAACCTTTTTCTTTTTTTTTTAAATTAGATTACAAACATCTTTTTTTTTATATATTGATTCCTGGCCACATCCCTTGTGAGACTTGGTGCTAAAAGTTAATTCACATTGTGTCCTTTTCAATGACTTCACCACCACAGCACCCAGCCCGCCCCACCCCTTTGGTCTTGAGCTTTGACATGAAGTGGGGCTGCTGGTTTTCTCCTCTCATGGTTCTGGTACCCACCTCGAGTCACCATTTTTATCTGATTGGGTGCACACTTGCTATGCATTTATGGAGTTCAAAAAAAATCCTTTTGTAAAGACCCTCCCAGCCCTCTTCTGCCATCAGCATGTTTTGAGAGAGGCTCATATGTCTATTTACACAAGGATACCATACTGCATCAGTAGCAGTGTCTGTAAATAGCAAACTGTCTCGGTATGATTGGAGACTGTGCTTGTTGCGTCCTGTGCCGCCCGGTCGCTTGGGCTCTGTCATTGTTGTTCATATTGCAGGTTCAGAGGCAAATTGTTGTAACGGTAAAACCCTGAAAAATGAGATAATCACTAATTTTGAACAGTCATTGAACAATCAATGAAATACGATCACTGTAGCTGACAAGTGACTTTCCATCTCTCTGATTTCATTGTTGGAAAATTGCTTTAACACTGTTTCTTTTAGAGCTAAACATTTGAACATCAATTTCTCAAAATGTGGATTTTGCACTTACAATAATTTGCCTCTCAACCGGTGATATGTGCTTGTGTCGTTCCTGTAGGCACAGCATGAGCCACAAGGCTTCCAAAGCAGAAAACAAGACGGAGACAGCTGAGAACGGGAGCATTGCGGAGGAAATTGACGAGGAGGAGATAGACGACATTTCCATAGAGGCTGACGACTTGCTGCGCAGTGACAAGAGTGGGGTGAGGAGACTTTCTAATCCACTCTGACCAGAGTGTGTGTGTGTTCTGTGGGGTTTTGGGACTTTGAAACCTGCAGTGCAATATACATTTGATGATGAAGTCTGGTATAAATGAAATTAAAATGCTTTACTCTGTCCCAAATTTTCAAATGCCTAATTTTAATTTCAGTCTATCATTGACCCATTGTAATCTTGATCTGTTTACCTGAAGTTGGCGGATGGGCACTTCTACTTCTGTGTTTCTAATCTTTTACACTGAATCTATCATCTTTCTTTTTCCCCTTTTCTGTGATGTCCTGTTTTTGTTGCAGGGTCACAAGTTAAACGCACTGAGTACTTTTGTACACAAAGGGGAAAGATCCAAGGTCTTCCTGAACCATTATGCTGTCATGAGTGATGGCTTTTGCTTTTTTTTTTTTGGTAAGCAGAGGTAATATTTTTTTTAATCATCTCTTTGGGTGTCGATATGTGCTTTAATTGTCGATAGGTGTTTTAAGAGACGATAGTTGTTTTTATCGTAAATCATCTCTCTGTTGCATGTGCTTTGATCTGTTCCCTCTTTGAACTAATTCTATCATCTTACTTTCCTGTGGGCTCCTCTATGACCCTCGTGTGTGGTGGGGCCCTAAAACCTCCAACAAACAAACAAACAATGTGACTCAAACCTTTTCTCTTGCCTCGTGGAATTCTAGGAATGCACGTGCAATGTTATTTCAGGGACACCGTAGCTGGGTTGACAGATTGACAGGGCGTTAGACATCCTCCTGCGCCAAAGGGTGTCAGGTTCGATTCTTGCCAGGGTTATTGTGGCATTGCATTAATTAGGCAAGAAGGTCACGCCAGTGTCTCACCTGCCTTGGCTTGAGCAGGTACCTGGTTGTTTACAGCGCTGTGTGTGTCCACAACGATCTAAAGCATCCTGACTGACACAGGCTGTTGTAGCTGTTATAGTTGTCCATGTCCAATGCGTTTCTCCTGCTACGATTGGCTGGGCAGCAACGGACGGAGCGTTGGAATTGGCAACGGACAGGAGTAAATTGTGGAGTGAAACTATAAATGTTTCATGAGTGCCAAAGTGATAGATTTATGTTTTCTGCTAACCTCTCCAGTTTGATGACCTGACCACAGACCACAGCGTGTCCCAAGCAGACGGGGGGTTCGACTACATGGAGGATCCCATTTTGCCCTAAGGCCACAACGGAAAGGCTGCGCCACCTTTGATCCAGCACGCAGATTTCAGCGTAGAGAATTAACTGTGATGGGAGAGGAGAGCAGCAAGCTGAACAAAACTCATCCCAGTAGGAAATGGGGCCTTGGGAATGCATTTTTTTCATTTCATATGTTAAAAAGGCAATTATTCTCTCCCTGTCTTATTGCACTTTATTCCCTTTTTTGTAAGTTTCAAAGGTGGCGCCGGTGAATTGGCCGGAGGCTCATGAGTGATCAAGGCTTGAACTCTGTCCACAGACCCGTTGGAACTGGGCACAAAGTGGCAGGGAATGGAGTGGGCAACTTGACCAGCGGCCAAATTTTGGGATTTTGTTTGTTAGCTTTACATTTTAATAAATCTATGTGTCCCTTGACTCTACTCAGGGATGTAACCAAGCAGTCGTTGACATTTTATCCTGATATTTTATTTGTGTACTCTTAGATTAGATAGAACAATTTTTAAAGAAAAAGATCAGACTGGCATTTTTATTTTACATTTAGAGAAATTGTTTGTTATTCATTCTACTTTATATTCTTGTATTCATTTCTTATTCAAAGGAGGAAGCCATCCAGCGCTCTATTTGTCAAGTGGTGTTTTTAAACTTGTTCTTTTTTCTGTTGATGAGTTTGGTGACCGTTGTTTTGTTGTTTTGTTGACAAGGCACTGGCTTTGTTGGTTTTTGTTTTTCCGTTATGACATTGATTTTAGTTTATTCCAATGTAACGGTAGAGTGTGTTTATCCTTACTCAACTAATTTTGAATTATAACTCTTGACTGCCACTAAAATCATAATTTCTGTTTTGATTTTGTCTGAACTAAGTTTAGTTTTAAGTTTTTAAGAGAGTTTGTAATTCCGTCCCGTGGTCAGTCGCGTTGCCTCCTTCCTGTCGTTGTCAAAACCAAACGGAAAGACAGACAGACAGACAGACTGACAGTGTTGGCAGGAAAGTCCATTCTGTTGTCTGATTGTTTTGTATGAAGACAAAGCTTTGATAGACAGACAGACAGACAGCCTTGTTGAAATGACAGACCATTCCGTCCTCCTGTTGTTGATTGTGGAGGATAAGCACAGACAGATCAGCGTGTCAGGCCCACGACTACAACAGTCTCCTCGTGTTCTCATCGTCACCTCAAACTGGTCTCGTCAGGCACAAAACTACTTCATTCTCTGCTACCAGTACTGCAATTTTTAACGCAATTTAGCACAGTCAGTTCTTGTTTGAATGTGAATAATCTTTATTTGTCAAAAGCTGACCGCAGTGGAACATTGCCAGACCAGTGAGACCTGGCCAATGGCTGGGCTTGGAACAATCTAGCTCAGCCAGTCGACTTCTTGTCATCAAGTCAATGAACCAACCAGGCATCTTATCCTTATCATTGTTTTGTTTTTGTGCTGTGCTAAGTCACGTCCTTGACCCCAAGATTGCTGGCTGTTGTCTAAATGTGTGTTGTTGTAGGTGTGTTGGTGCTTTGTTGACATCTGTGCCGGAGGTCGTACCGACTGATATTATTGTTGTTTCCAAATGAATTAAATGAATTTCTACATCATATGCATCATGCACACACACACAGGAAGCCTGGAGTCGAGGTGCTTGCCTTGGGACCATCTGCAGGACAAATACTAGTGGGTGTTTTTTACTCGTTGGGAGAGGCATTATTGTTTGTGAATGGTAGTTGCGTAGTGATTGATCTATCGGAGATGGATGTTAAGCTTGGAGGTCCCCCTGGTTGTAGATCAGACAACCTTGTCTCTGTCCAAAATATTGTAACACACCGAAGAGGAGGTTTGTCTCATCATGTGTTCCGTGTTGGTTGTCTGTCACTGTCAGGGCCTTGGTACACATTGTAGTGAAGCACCTGAAGCATGGTGATGCCCGTGAAGAAGTGCTATGTATGTAAATTGTAAATGTCCATATTTAATTTTTCACCCATTCATTCTCTGTTGATTGAGCTGGGGTCTACACATACCCCAGAAGCCTGCCTTGAGAACTCTTGGGATGAAAGTTGTTACATGTGGTCACTGTCCAGTCAGGAAGGGGGGGGGGGGGGGCTGAATGTCCTGGAGAACTAACCAAATCAGTTTTATGTTTATTTTGTTTCTTTCCATAAAACAGGACTAAAGATGAAATTAATGCATGTTTTTCTATGAACTTCAAATTTCTGTGCATTGAACTGCATTCATTTGACTCTGTGGAGATGTTAACACAAGAGGCCCAGAGAAATGGCAATACTGCCGTCTTAAGGAAAAGGACCGTATATGCCGTTTTTAAGATTTTACAGGAGAGCCAGAAAACGTCTCGAAGACGTCTTGGGAAAACCATTGGCGCTATCGTAGTAGAACTTTCATCATTATAAACCCAAAGTAATTGATTATCTTGTAAAAGACTGTTGTTTAATTAATTGCAGTGGAACTAGGTGCAATTAGCAAGACTGTCTTTTTCGTCAGGTAAATACGCTTTTAAGGTAAGTTGCTCTTACGGAAAAAGACCGTATTGGACTTTACGGTCTTTTTACATAAGAGGCTTCGTGTTTTACCTTGGATAAGAGACCGTATACAGCATTCAATCACAAATGACTCTCTGTCCCTAGTCTGTTGATTGACGCAGATGGGAATCATTTAATGCTTACTTGATTTATTGAATTAATTGCCAAATGTAAGACATCCCAAGCGCGTTTCACTCCCCCTCGAGCCATGGGTCAGTCGGTAGAGCAAAGTTAGAACCCACAGGGTATCCGATGAATGAAAGTAATTCAAATATGCAGGTTGAAGCAAGGAAACGACACTACAACCTCAACCCCCAGGATCGAACCCGCGTTGCCTATGTAAATCTTGATTTATCTACTAAAAATCACGGGGAGACAACCACCTTGCGTCTTCCTCTTGGATAGTTGCAGTAACAGGTCCATCACTGCTCTAAACATTGCAATAGGAAATGTAGGTAATGATTTTGAATGTGAAAATGCAAAAAAAAACTTCATAACGCAACACTAATATCATGGAAGGAGTGCGGAGTGAATGTCCTTGTTTATTGTTTGTGCAGCAACGATGTTAACACAAAACATGTCAACACATATGAACATCTGAGGAGCTCACACGCTGACTCTTAAT
>JBCIKM010363321.1:0-11064 GCA_039654465.1 Melibe viridis
ACAACCAGCATAAGAGGCCTTCAATGTTGCTATTAAGATGCAGTTTCATCACATCAAAGGTCTGATAAGCACACCACAGCCAAAACTTGCTTCAGCCATTACACAGCGGGGGGTGTGTTGACGAGCGGTGAAGGAGGTGGGCCAGTTACCTCCAGGTGCATTGAAATGAACGGTGTTCTCATTAATCACTGCAAGGGTCAGGGCTTTGATATGAAGGGCAATTGCTCGGCGCCTTCATACTGACCCAGCCGGCATTTTTTGATGAAGTCGACTATAAGAAGGTTGTCACGACCTGGGAAAAGGGTCATTTAGGTATCGACTATCTCCGCAAGCTATCTATTATCATGAACTAACTTTCTATTTTGGAATTTTATAATAAAACAACAAAAGTATATTTTTAGTAAGAAAGTGATAATTTACTTTTCATTCATTTCCAGTTTGCTTTTTGTTTTTGTTTTTTTATTCTCGATTTCTCATCCCCTCCATTGCTTACTGTGTCTCAAACCAAAAAAATATCGGAGAAACAACGTGTCTGTGAAGAAAAGATTTGAATTAAAACTTTCTCACTAATCAGATGGCCATGTGGTGTAAGCACTCCTGGGGTTTGTGGTTCGGGTCCAGGTCAATGACAATTTTTGAGAAAGGTTTTATCATATTTATTGATCTATCTTTTTCTTTGGGTCCGGTTGTCATTTCTTTGCACCGGAATTACAATACTTTGTTAAATTCTGAGCTTTGTTCTCTTTACCTTGTGGTGCAATCCATTTATTCACTGCATTATCAGTATATTTTACCACCCAATCATCTAAACTTTGATTAAGCCTCTTGAGCGCATTGTCCTTTAAACGTGCCAAGATGTGCGTAGAAAAACACCATGGCACCAGTTACAGCCATTGGGCAGGCTTGACTCGGCTTGATAAATGAACGAGCACTTGTAAAATAAGGCAATGTGAACTGTTACGACCTTTGGGCAGCTCAATATGCTCGTTATAGTATGCCCACATGCCCCGCCTACACACCGTAGCGCTAGTTACGGTCTTTGGGCGGGCTCATCTCCCTGTGATAACTGAACAGGTAAGCCTGCCATAACACAGTGTGACCTGTTACAGCCCTGGCAGACAACAAACATATAACATATATGACGTGACAAGTCACATGTTAGGCATGTTACAAGTTTATGGACGGAGAGACAATGCTGTCTACAACCAGGGGGACCTACCAGGTAAGTTTGGTAAAGTACTTTACCATAGGATACAACATGATATCACCAGCAGGAATAGAACTCACGCTCTTCAACATGGAAGTCCAACGCCTTACCACTGGAGCCATCATGCCTGTCTAGGGATTAATTTGGAATTTTGCCCACACAGCGGCCTTGCAGCCTACTCTTTTTTTATTTCCAACTGCCAAGGATTCTTTAATGTGCATGTGGGACCTCCTAGTTAATTGTCCGTCTCCGATAGGACTAGATGCTCAATCAGGGAGTGGCTTTCGACCAGAAAAACGGCCCATCATTTTTGCCCTTCATGGGACTTAAACCCGCAGCTTTTCAATTTGAGAGGTTTTTGTACTTCTTTGTCACCACGGAGTAACAATTGACCAGGAAAATTCTCGCCGTTCATGGGACTTGAACCCAGGACCTTTCAATTGAGAGGTGAGCACAGTACCTCTCTGCCACATATGCCCAACAGTTAGTACAACAGTTTACTTTTCAATGGCAGAGAGATTAGTGTTCCAGTGATCCAGCATCTGACTCATAGTGTAGGAGTTATTGTTACAATTTGACTGCCCCTCTTTGCTATGTAAAGGGCCTTGAAGCCTCTGTAAAAGGCGCTTTACCAATGTGCTTATTACAGGTTTGTTGTTACACTTTAAGAAGATTTTGATAGACTGTTTATTATCTAGTTATTTTCCAACCAGTCAACAATTGAAAATTTCTAAAATGACTTACTAAATCAAAAGATGATATTGACTTAATGCCTGGAGTAAATTGTTGTGTGTGAGTGTAATATTCATGTTTTACTGGTCTTGAAAAAAAATTTGAGGTCTTGAGATGGCTTTTGAGTGGGAACCCTGAAGGTTGGGGGGGATTTATGCTAGAATGGAAAAAATAGTATTATTTGTATCATCCACTGTCACAGTCTTTTTTTTCAATGTGTTGCTATACCTCAATTGACTATGATGACATCCACTTTTTTTCAATCTATTGATAAATTCAGGTTTGATTTGAAAGACACCAGTCAGCTAACACTGGTGGACATACAGATACTATGTGCAATGGGTCCACCAGGTGGCGCTCGAAATGTTGTCACCCTTCGCTTCACACGTCATTTTTCTATCATATCAATGAACACTTTTAGCGATGACACAATGGTGAAGATTTTCTACACCATTTTCTACACCTACATGAAGGTTTGTGGGTTTTGGGTTTGTGCTTTCTTATTATTAGCTATTTCTTTACAAATACACAGATCATATGATTAGATATTGTCTTTGAAAGAATCTGTTGAGTCTTTGATATGTTGACTGAAATATAGACAATATAACATTAAGACCATGAGATAAGAGTTTGAGAATTGCAGTCAGTCAGACCATGAGATAAGAGTTTAAGAATTGCCATCAGAATGAGGAAAACTTTTGTTGACTTTAAACTTAGTTCCTTGAACTGGCAATTTCTTGTACATTTATCATCATGATTTGACCTTTTGAAGCAATATTTCTGTTGCTTCATGAAAAATGCACTGTAAATAAAGTCTATGATGATCTTTGTTTTTCTCATTAAAAAAAATATCTTAATTCTTTTATTGTGAAACTAAAGTGAAAAAAAAACCCAACAAATTTTGCATTTCATCAAGAAATATAGGTTTGAAAAATGGTTTAACTAGTTCATGAAGGCTCAAGTCCAACATTTAACTTCTTTTTTCATCGGGTGTAATTTTTGTCTTGTCAGCAAGAAGACTTTGCAATGGAGTTTGTGTCGGTGGCCTCACCTATTGTGCAGGCGACAATGGAAGTGTACAAGGCTGCCATGATCAACCTACTGCCCACTCCACAAAAGTCTCACTATGTCTTCAACCTCAGGGACTTTGCCAAAGTCATTCTGGGAGTTTGTCTCATCAAGAAAGGCCAAGTTGATGACAAATCTGTTTTTCCCAGGTAGATAATTACAATTAAACTACAGATTAAATTATTCAAAACTGGCCATTTTGAATGGTTTGAGCTCAGTCATAGAAATATGATTGTGGACATGTTCAAACAGACTTCTATCTTGCATGTAACTTATAATGCCCTGTGGTAAATTGGCTCATTGGTCTTTGTCGATGAGCAGATCCCACCAATGCAACAGCAGCTATTGTTTGGCTTAAGATCAAGTAGTACCCCTTGTATTTCTCATTATGCCATGCAAGATTTGGCATGGTGGACCAATCCGCTGCCTGTCTTCATTTCTTGTGATCCAGAGTTCTTCTGGGCTCATTGGAGCTCGGTCCTGCCCATGCTTAGGCGGTATCAAGGGATATGGACAACAAAACAAATCATAACTTACAGCTAAACCCTTCAAACTAAATTACTTTCTGAATACCTGTTAAGTTTATCCTTCAAGTAAATTGTATGCTGACTTGTCTTTTTAAAGGGTGCTCAAGGCAATTAAGAAATTTACAAACCATAATTATAAACCATCTAAAGAAATAAATGGCAGTACTCTGTCACCTCAAGCTCTTTTTGATGAACCTGTAAAATAATTTGTAAATATCTCTCACCTGACCAAATGTAAATGAGCAGGTTATTAGGGATTTGTTTTACCTTAAGAACCTGAAAGTAATCTTACCTCATTAGGGAGTAAATCATTATTGCTTAGTGATGTTTGTCCTTAACCACAAGCTGTCTCACTCTTCACATATTATTTTCATCTTTTTCTCACAGACTTTGGGTCCATGAAGTGTTTCGCGTTTTTTATGATCGTTTGACTGATGATGAAGACAGAAACTGGCTTTTTAAGTAAGACTAGAGATATTGATTAATATAAAGAGGATGTATGAATTTTGACTCATAAGAGAAATTGTCATCAAAATAGTACCTAATTAAAACCAGCACTGAATAGGAAGAAACACAGGTGAATTAATGCTCATTACGCAAAAGTTTTGACCTTTTAGATTATGACAGATGAAAGATATTGAGATCCAATGTGACTTGTTTTAACAGAAGTTTTGACATTTGAGATTTTGACAGATGAAAGATGTCAAATCTTTAACACTTACTGTAACTACACAAATGTTTTGACCTTTGAGATAAGGACAGAAGAAGGATATTTCCATCCCATTCTGTGGTATTTACTTGTCCATTTCATCACTAATTTTCCTTATCACTGATGTTTAGAATAAAAGTCTGGCAATCACTCCCAATTATAACCTCAAGGTAAATTTTCAAGTCCTGATAAAATGTATAAATGACCTTTACTCTCTTTGACTGGAATCAAATAACTACAGATGTTTTTGGGTTTTTTTCCCCTTAGCCTTGTCATTCAAAAGTGCAGAGATGTGCTGAAATTCAAACCAGAAACTATTTTTCAACACCTCATGAGTGGAGCTAACACAAAGAAGGTGACTTTTTAAATTATTGTTATTACCATCATTATCAAATACTAGGGAGGAGGTGGTTGGTTGCACTTAAAAAGGATAATGCAGTATGTCACATCCTTAACTTTTCTCTTAATTTAAAATAATATTTAGCTATCAGACCTGTAAATCTTCAGTCAATTGACTGATTTTTGTCAAAAAATAATCATGTCATTGCAGTTCAGCTCATGAAGCTTTCTATTTGTCTTTTCATCGGAATTTATCAATTCCCTTCCCACGCTCACATCTCTCTTCCTAGAGACCACTTTCACTGTTATTCTTACTGAAATTGTCTATTTTATACACTATAATTAATAGGGTACGGATGCTTGTAGTGCATGTTGGTGCAAACCGTGCTGGGCTCTCTTCACTCATGCAGAGCCCTAATTGTTGGCGTGTCGCACGCAAGCTTCCGAGAGGTCACAGTTACAGTCACGTACATGGAGAACGCCTTTAGGCCAAGGCCTACTTTTTCCGTCCAGTCGTCTGAGTTAGTAATAACAGAGAGTGACGGAACAAAAGAAGATTTGGACTGACTTTGCCGAATTATTCATTATTATGGAACAACTTTCAATACGAAGATAATTGACCCTGATGGATCTGGTAGCACCAAGCACCATAAGTGAGAGGCAGTGGTGATAATGAGAAAGTAAACAAACCTCGACAAAAGTTTTCTGCTCACTGTTTGCTGATGGTAGTTATTGGTGCCTAAAACTATTGTGATTGTTAAAATTCAAGCGCTGCGGGTTAGAAAATCAAGACCGTTATGGTGACATTCACTAAACTGTATTAATTAAGAACATTCCGTCTTTGAATCACATGCTGATAATCTTGCTGCCCAGAGGCTGATAACAGTAGTGCTGACTGGAAGGGAATTCGTCGTGCTCAATCAAAGATCCCTGTACACATCTAGTTTGAAACAAAATAAATCAATGGAGCTTCTGCAGAAAATGCTCCCTACCACTACATCACTTTTTCCCACTTGACACCAAGTGTGGGTAAATCAGGTAGGCCTACCTACATTTTTTTTTCACATTTTTTTTAGCTTCTAGCAATGTTGGTTATCTTTATTATTATCATTTGAAAATGTCAGTGATACCAAAACTGACATTTTATTTGCAACAAAGCTGACCTGCTTACTTGTTATTTTCAAGCAACTCTACTCTGAGTTTGGAATGTGTTATGATTCCTGGGTTTCGGAAAAGTTCAGTCAATTTTTCAAATGGTCATTTATAGGTCTGAGCTGTACATTATGAAAATTGCCTTTTTTGGGGGGTTTCGTTTTGTTTTGTTTTGGTTTTCTTTTGGGGGGGGGGGGGACAACAATCTACTCTTTATTTCAAACTGGGTATTAGTTTCAGTGACTTTCTTCTCACTCTTCCATTTTGTGTCTGTTCAGTCTGGGAAGCTAGAGGAGAGCCATATGCGCAGCCTGATATTTGGAGACTTCATGGATCCCGATCAGCCCCCCGACATGCGAGTCTATCAGGAAGTTTCATCCCTGGATGATTTCAATAACGTGGCCCTTCTCTGTCTCGATGAATACAACCAATCGCACAAGACACAAATGAATCTTGTGATTTTCAGGTTGTCTTTGCTGAAAAATTTATTGAATTTGAGAGTTTAGAGCTGAGTTACAATGTCATTCTGGGTTTTTGTGGGGAGGGCTTTTTTGTTGCTTTTTACCAGTCATTGAAAATATTTTAAATCATTTTGTCTGGAAGCATGAATACTGATACCGCTTGCAATGTTGTCACATAGTGTATCAGTTTCTTTGGCTTTTGGTATGAGACTTTTCTCTTATTTCTTGTCTTAGACAGAGGTTTCGGAAAGGTGCTAAGAAGATGCAAAGCAATAGAAATAGGTGATGAAGAAAACACAAAACTGCTGACATAGGGATTTGTACCCTGGAGCCAACATTGCCAGTGTCACTTTTTGATCTTTGACAATCCCAGTTGGTTTTGCTTTTTCATTTCATGAGTTTTAAAAATTTCTTCAAGTTGTCTTCATCTTAAAATAAGACCATCAATTTGTAGTCAGCACCAGCTCTTAATTCTATAACTTGCTTGTAATTAGACATAATCGAGATGTGTGTTACATGTGGTTGTATGCTGTCTCTCAAGGGTACAGTAGCTTTGACGCAAGACGCTCACCTATCAACGCAATTAAAGACTAAATTTTTCAAGTTGACTTTTTTTCTTTGTGGGTACTGTAATCTGCTTGTGAGCATGGATATGCTGTGTTGACCTCTTAACCCATAGGCCAGGGTTCAAGACCCATGAACAGGGAAGTATTTCTGCTCCTTTTTATTTTCTGGTGGGAAGCTGCTCAAGTACTCGGATTAAGCATGTTGCACTTACTAAAGAACTGTCAGTGTTAGGAAATAAAAAGATAGCTATAAGAGAAAATGCAATTGGCACAGTGCTATCATTATCAGGGAAAAGAAAGAGAGGAAGGCCAAAAGAGACATGGCGAAGAATGAGTGAGAGATGGCAGAAATGGGCTTATCCTAGATGAGGATGGAAAAGATGGCAAAAGACAGACAGACATAGAGAGACTTTGTTGCTGCCCTCAACACCAGTAGGTGTGCAGGAAATTAAGCATATCCAATAAGCCATCCGCCGCTTCACTTTTAAAAGAATAGGCTGCAAGGCTGCTTTCCAAGCAAAATTGGAAATTCTTTCCTATGAAATCAGGACTATTTTTAAACATGTAACACAGTGACTAAATCAAAAATAAGGATATGGTATCATGGTAGTGATTGTCATGAAAGTGCTCAATACAAGCTATATTATTTTCTGTTTTTTACCTATTGTGGTATAATTAATGCTGAACTTATGTGACTCTATCCAGATATGTCCTGGAGCACCTGTCTCGCATCTGTCGTATTCTGAGACAGCCTGGGGGAAATGGACTGCTGGTCGGTGTGGGTGGGAGTGGGCGCCAGTCCTTGACCCGCCTGGCAGCCTCCATGGCCGGCCACGTGCTGGTGCAGCCGGAGATCACCAAAAACTATGGCCTCACAGAGTGGAGAGACGATATCAAGGTATTAACATGGGCGGAGGCTTACAATTTTCAAACTTATCTCTATCAATCCATTCCACTATTTACACTTGCATGGATGATTAATTTCTCCTTGCTACAGGTCTGGGTCTCTCTTGTATGGGACCCTGTTTACTTTAGGCTGTAAACCCCATAACTTAAGTGCCAAAATCAAAGTAGTTGTTTTAGTCAATAAGGAAATTGGAAAGTCTATGGCATTTTCTTTTAGATTTTCTCATTCTCGATGACCTTATCTTGTATACATTGAAAAATCATGTATATATAAATATTCAGTTAATCTCTATAAATCTTTGACTAATAATAAATGATCACTAGAACAACTTTAAGGATGGAGATGGGGATGACAACAATAGTAATTATCATGATTGTCATCATCATCATCATTGTTTACATCATCATCACCATCATCTTTAATATCATCAGCTTGAGATTTAAAAATAACCCACCTATATAAAAATATTGGATCCAGATTCAAAGCAATTTATAAACTTTAACCCTTTTAAATACCACGTCCTGTAGTAAATCGGTTCATTTGTCTCCCTCAATGAGCAGATACCACCAATGCAACAGCAACTATTGTTCGGCTTAAGATCGAGTAATAAACCCTATGTATTATGCTTATTAGGCCACACAAGATTTGGCATGGTGGACTGATCATCTGCTTGTCTTCATTTTTTGTGATCCAGAGTTTTTCCCAGCTTCTTGGAGCTGGGTCCTGACACTGCTAAGGCAGTATGAAGGGATAAGGATAACAAAACAAAATAGTCAGAATAAATCATTTTTAGAAATCATAGCAATCAAGTTTCATTAATGTTTCTGTTACGCTGTAATGTTTTATATGTAAATTGCTTACATAAAACATCGTACCATGATTGGAAATTGTTAGTTTTCCACCGAAGTGGGAATGAAATCATAGTTGCCACTTAATTCCTTAATTGTGATTCTGCAATCTTACCTAGTGTCCCATATTCATACCACCACATACCTATACATTGAGCATAGAATTTAGTATGAAATATCTCTGATATTATGCCGCTAGACATTGAAAATAGATTCACTTCAGATGATACAATATACATTGGGCGGTGAAAATCTGTATAAATTGTTTGCTAATTTTCAGGCCGTGTTAAAGAAAGCAGGGGGAAATGGCTTGGCCACGACCTTTCTGATCACTGATGCCCAGATCAAGAATGAGATTTTTCTGGAAGATATTGACGCTTTATTGAATTCAGGAGAGGTGCCCAATCTGTTTGCACCAGATGAAAAAGCTGAAATTATGGAGGTTGTATTCCCAAGTCACTAAGTCACCCTTCATATACAATTTTCTTTTGAAAAAATTACTATGCACATTTTCCTATTTCATTTTCATCACGCTATTTACAGGTGGCCTGGTCACTCACTTGGTAAGGTGTTCAAATCATATGCATTGACAGGTGAGGGATTGAACCCTGACTGGGGCTATTGTGGTTTACCATGGACAAAATGGGTGATTCCTGTTGGCATCCAATAAAAGCTTGATGAATAATGTACTCACTTATTGGGTACCTAGCCCGCAGCGCTTTGGTTTTAGCAGCTGGAAAGGTCCTTTTTTTTCTTCTTATTGACAGGCAAGCCTTCTATTGTTGACCAACTCTCTTTTCATGAATAATCAGGTTAGATGTAACTGAGCTTGATATTGTTGGGATTTTTTTTTCTTCTCTTTAACAGACAGTAGTGTATCTGTCTTGAAAAAATTAAACTTTTTTCTTAGTCTGTGAAGAAACAAAGGTCTCTTTATTCTGTCTCAGACATCCTGGTGTCTTTTCATTTCTGCTCTTTAAAAGGCTGTCCGTGTAGCAGCTGCGATGGCAAAGGGAGACAAAAATGCAGAGTTGAGTCCTCTTGCTCTATTTGCGTTCTTTGTGCGGCAGTGCCAATCCAAGCTACATATCATCATTGCTTTCAGCCCCATCGGAAATGCTTTCCGCAATCGCCTGCGACAGTTTCCTTCCCTGATCAATTGCTGCACCATTGACTGGTTTCAGGTACATTTCATTAACCCTCTGAGCTCGAGATTCAAAGATTTCAGTTGGATTTTACATAATTAAAGATTATTTTGATTATAAGGATGGGGAAAATAGGTCACTGATAAACGCTTGTCTATACTGTAGTACTGTCTCATGTTTCTCGATATGTGCCTCATTTTGAAGCATGACTTCCTTATGGTTTGAAAATATATTTGAAAAAAAGAAGGTGGCTGGTTGCTCAGTAAAAAGAAAGAAAAAAATAAAGTGCCATGAATATCGCTTTTAATTTTAAGACATTTTTTCTCAGGCTGGGATTTTGATCTAGAATCTTCCTAGCCTCACAGGAATTGTGAGTCTTTTGCTGTGTAAAGGCCCTTTGCAAGACTTACCATTCTGACAATGTTTTCTGTCTTGTCTTTCTTCCCTAATATAGGCGTGGCCAGGAGATGCCTTAGAACGTGTGGCTCACAAATTCCTGGAGAATTCTGACATCAAATCAGACGAAAAAGACTCCATGGTCACACTGTGTAAACACTTTCATAAGAGTGTTTCAGATGTTTCTATCAGGTAATGTTGCTCTTTCAAACTGTTCAAGAAGTACCTGAAAGATAATCATTTTGGTAGTGATAAAAATGTCGATAAAGATGTTCATCAATGGTCCCATGGAAGTTCACTGAAATTCTTTGCTGACAGTGTACAGCAACTAAACCAACCTTGAATCTAGGTGACTAGGTACCCACAGTAAAATAATTGTAAAATGTGTAGCGGAGATTCTAGGCATAACTAATTGTGGAATTTTTTCAGCTTTTCTTGAAAAGTAGGGATTGAGGGATAGGATTGTCAGTTTACTAACAGTGAACATTATGTTCTATGTCATCAGGTTCTTAACTGAGCTGGGCAGGCATAACTACGTGACCCCAACTTCTTACCTGGAGCTGATTAATGCCTTCAAAACGCTGCTGCAAACCAAACAGGAGGAGACCATGAAGGCCCAGCAGCGATACCTTGTTGGCTTGGAGAAACTGGCATTTGCTGCATCACAGGTAACTGCAGAAGACAAGGATTCTACAGCCTGCATTGGAAATCGATAATATATCTATATCAAGTGTGTTAAAAGAACAATGATTCCAGTACCTTCAATTGTAAGCATGAATTAATAAATATCACTTGTGTTCAGTGTCATATCCTACAGAATTAAGCCTTTCTGCCTTGGAACTATTCACAACCTTAGCTATCATAATCAGGGACAGTTCTATTCAATGCAATTGTTAAGGCAGAATGTTTGCTTTACCTCTAGATTAAATGAAACAAGCGGGTGGTTGGTGGGAGTCCCTGGTGGGCTCTTCTACTTCTGTTTCTTTTCTTTTACACTGAAGCTATCG
>JBCIKM010363432.1:0-20981 GCA_039654465.1 Melibe viridis
TTACCTAAGGACACAACACAATGGCGCTGGTGAGGATCAAACCCACGCTCTTCAGCATGGAAGTCCAACTCTTTACCCGCTGAGCCACCGTGCCCGTGTAGGAATTAATTTGTGAGCATGCTGTCGCGTTGAAAATAGAAAAGAGTAGGCCTCAAGATCACTGTCAAGGCAAAATTCTAAATTAATTCTACAACTGACTGTCAGTTCATTGGATGGAAGAAGAAGAAGACAATCAAAGCCAAGTTGGTCATACCTGTCTGTAATCTTCATAGAACTGGCCCTCATTATGATAGCTGACATGAAGTTTATACTTTTGAAGGAAGACATTTCTTGAAAAATAACATTTACAGATGAATTCTTTCTTCCTGGTTGCCATTCTGCATTATCTGTCCAGAAAAAGAAAGAAAAAAAAAAAAAGAAAAAAAAAAAAAAAAAAAAGAAAGAAAAGAAATAGATATAAGAAAAGAATATGAAATGAAGTTGGCACTGCATGCATGAACACACTTGCTCTAATACTATCTGAATAAAGTCTGTGCTGTTTCAGACTTAGAAAGCAAAAAAAAAAATTGTGTGTTTTTAAAATTTTTAAAGATGAGCCAGGTGACGAGTGATGCAAAAGCAAAGTATGGTACCTTTTCCAAGAAATTTCCAAATATCAGTTTGAAAGGAAAAACTCTGTAGTTTAAATTGAAGACCTCTCAGCCTAAGAAGGACGGACATAAGTTGAAAAATTCTCTCTCGAAAAAAACAGGCTTCATTATATTCTGTTTTCTTAATTCAAGTAGTTCAAATTTCTTTTAAATCCTCGAAATACACAATTAAAAAGGGGCTTACCGGTGCTCGAACTGATAATGTAGATAAACACGACTTTGTTTATTTTCGCTTTGTGATTATGCTAACTTCGCAACCAGAGAGTTAGATAAGCATGTCTGCTTACACCTAAAAAAAAAACCCAAACTCAACCACATCGGGAAACGGGAGGTATGTTAAAATGATTTATAATTGATAATAGCAGTACGATCTGAATTATTTTTTGTAACCTGTAAAGTCAAGTCCAGAAGATCGTATCATTCAGATGTGCGTTAAAAGTTTTTTGTTTTTTTTCGCTTGGTCAGCAATGCCCTGTTTGACATAATCCTAAATCTGCGTTGGTTTGAATCCCATTAATTCATAAAAAAAGAACCGTTTATCTTGCCAATTTCCACGCCCTCATCCCATGAATACATAGCCACTAGGACTCAAGCTCTGAACTTAGTCCCCCCAACGCTGGTAGATAAAGCAAAGGTTGCAATACAGCCCAGCTGTCTGAGCAAACTTCATCCAACGACACATCCTGGCCAGGCAATGGGTGCCGTTGAAAGTTCTAGGTTCGAATCTTACTCCACACCACTTCAACCCTTCCTTTTTTACCTTTTTTTTCTATGACCATATGTCTTCTCTCCACAAATTCTTGTGCCACTTTTTTTAAATTGATTGCCCCGCATCTCCGTGGCACTGCAGTTTGCCCTTTGCAGCAGCATCTGTCTCCCAATCGTGATATGTACTCAAATATGACTTGTTTTGAATAAAAGAGAAACACAGACGACGGAAAGTTATGAGTGAGACATCAATCGAACTTTTAATGAGGGAGATAACCAAGTAAGGATTTACCAAAGATTCTTACGTCCCTCAGACCAGCAAACGGACACAATGACAATTCAAGGGAAATAGAAACAAAACAAAGCTCAAGATTTCAATTCTAATCTCTGACATGATAACAGGGAGGGTTTGTTTGATTTTTCCAATATTTTCCATACTGGGTCACTTTTGCTTAGACTCTGTGGTTAGATTCATCTTGCTATAGATCAGGCATGTGCTGTGACTTTTTGTCGTTTTGTCAACAGTATTAATATGCATTAAAAAAAAAACACATAAAAATACTAATAATGGCAGCGGCTTAGCTTCAATTTAAAAACAGTATGCGCATAAGCTTAGACTTGTGACTGCTATCCAGTCTCCCTTGGGGCAGACCTAGAAGACAAAAAATCTCCCCCATGAAATAAATGAAGGGAGGTTTTTTAAAAATATTTTAAGCTGTTCTTTTTTCATATATCATTCAGGTAGCACAAACCTCATCATTTCAATTGTCATAAATCAAAGCCATTGTATTATCATGACTGTGGTAACTATATATTTTCTGTCTCAAATTAAGAATCTCAAATACTCCGTTCTCCTCCTCACCAATGAGTTTGACTTAAAAGCTAAATTCACTCACAATTTTGGCACTTCATGGACTTAATTTTTTTTTGTTAAATACAGTGTTAACATCCAATACAGATAATAGATATTTAAAAAAACCTGTTCACTTGCGTGTGAAACAATGAAGGGAGGAATAATACATTAGCCTTTTCAGTCCAAGAATAATCATCATTGAAGAATAAAGTATAAGCTGGCATTGGAAATAAATGACGATCAAGGCAAAGAAAATGGTGAAGGTACAGTACGGAGCTCAGTCAAAGCCATTGAAAGAATGGAAAAAAAAACAAGAAGGTTGGAAGTTGTCTAAAAAAGGGTTCAAAATGAGGGCCTGCCTGCCGTGCCATCCATCGCCTGGCCACTGCCAGGACAGCGAGCCTATCCACTGGACTGAGATGGCTTCCTTTCTTTCTATGGCTTTGAGTCGTCTTGTTTGTTTGTTGGTGGTTTTAGGGCCCCACAATACATGAGGGTCATAGAGGAGCCCAAGGGATGATAGATAACTTGAAAGAGAGAACAGGAAAAACCACAAACATAAGAGAGATGAATTACACTAAAATAATATCATCTCTCAAAACATATCAACAGCACAAAGAGATAATTTACAATGACAGAAAAATATAATCTCTCAAAACAAAAATAAACAATGGCCATCACACACAACAGCATAATGATCCAGGAAGACCCAGGATCTTAAGACTCCCTTTGTGTACAAACATAAAATAGGGTATGACCACTGAAAACGAACAAGACAACAAAAGCAGGGTCCAAAAGTTGGATGAAAGCTTCAGTGTAAAAGTAAAAGAAAAGAAACAGAAGTAGAAGAGCCCACCAACGACTCCTGCCAACCAGCCACTGCCGTTGAAGGATTTTCACCTCCTACCAGCATGCAGGGGTGCTATTTATATTCCCTGGGTCCCTTTGGGGACTGAATTGTCTTAAAAGTTGTCTTGAACTCCAGACGTGGAATTTTAACACAGTAAAGAAAATTACAAAACATTTTGTGGGTAGTCTTAATATGTTCATATCTCACTGGTCGGTAACCACAGTAACCACAGTACCTACATTGAAACTTTGCATATGTAAAATTAAGATATTTGCTTCAGCCGAGTTTTGTTTTACAATGCTGGTTATAAAGCAGTTTTTCTGGCTTAGGGCCTTTATTTTTCATACCCCTTACCATTATATCAGTCAATCATCTGTTGTGTACCTCTTTGTCAACAGTAGATTGGTCCCCCACTGTGGGGTTACTACAGTTCAATGATAATAATGTTGAGTCATCGGCACTGTGCACACACCATTTTGTATTCTTCACATCACTGAGAAGCTGTGTTTTGCAAAGTTTTGCAAAAATATTCATCTCTAGTCAGTTGGGGATTAAAAGAAAGGGGAAAGTTGAACACCACCCACCATTGTTTGGAAATCAAACACAGGAATTCAATTCTCATCCTTCATGGTAAAATGATGTAATGATTTTCTTTCCAATCAGATATTACAGAACACACACAAAAGAATATAAAAGGCACTTATAAGTTATTTATAGTATTTAATCAGAAGGCAGCAATTTGTCAAGAAAAATGGATCTGATTACAGACATTGCGAAAAAAAGAAGTCCAATATCTTCAAATGAGAATAAGTATAAAAAGACAGACCAGACAAATGATGTCCTATAAACTCCTATGATCAACAAAAACTCCAAAACAGACATTTATGTCAAGCTTAAAATCTTTCTATACTTCCAACAAAAAACTTTACTAACCATTCTGTGTTTGTTGTTGGTTTCCGTGCACAACAACACAAAAGGAAAGCAAGATGAGAGTAGATTAGTTATAAATCTTGACCCTACCAGGGACATATTCACAGAGAAATGATTATCAGGGAGAAAAAATATCATCTCACACAGATAATTGACAGAGAGATGATTTACATAGAAAAAAATATCATTTCCCACAATCAAATGCAGACACACACATAACACAGACAAAGGGCACAACAGGCAAAGCCAGGACTACCAAACAGAACACAAAATAGCTGTGTATGTGTGTTTGTGAAAGAGAGCACTTTCGAGAAATTGTTAGAAAAAGCAAGATGATAGCTCGAGCTAAAAGACAAGAGACAGAAGAAGACCCACCAAGGACAATGGTGGGGTAAGTGTCTTCATCCATTGATTCATGAGTTTTGTTCTTGTGGAGACACCAATGAAGTTTTATGTGCCCCTTTGGCTTTAAGGGTGTCCTGATAGCGCTGTCGGTAAGGTGTTCGACTCGCAGACAGAAGGGTGTGGGGTTCGAGCCTATGCCGGGGTTATCGTGGTTTGCCATGGACAACATGGGTGCTTCCTGTTGGCATCAAGTGTTAGCTCAATGAATAATCTATTCCCTTCCTGGGTGTCTAGGCCGCGATGCTTTCATGTTTGCAGGTGAACAGGACAATTTTTTTTTTTTTGGCTTTACAACCCAGCTGTATAAGATAACTGAGTGTAAAAGTCCTGGGGCCACTAACTATTCTCCAATGTATTTAATTTTTCTTTTTTCCTTTTTTTTTAAAAAATAAATTTGTTAGCAGTGTTTCAAAACAGTTCACTGTTCACAGATATGAAAAGAAAAGGCCAAAGCAGAATTCACAAACTCAACTTGTGTTTTTTTTTTAATTTGAGATATTTAACAATTTTGCTCTTAGCTGTTTCTTTTCATTTCATTTCAAATTTCTTGCATTGCACAAAACCGACTTTTGTTTTAAATGCAAAGAGGTCAGTCTCATCAAAATATTCAAACTACTTAACATATCGACATTTATTGAAGCCAATAGCAAAGGGATTCCTGAAATCAAACAGACAACCACTGATAATTATCAATTTTTCAAAAACTTAAAAAGAGTTTGCCTGCAAGTCAGAGATGAGAGAGATACACAGGAAAAATTGAATTTGTCATCAAATTGGAATGAATTGTAATAAAGGCAATAGGTAATAACAAGTTTACTTTTTTACAAATACATGTGAAACATCGTAATGTAAATTGTTCAGAACAGATAATCATTAAAAATTGTTGATAGCAGGTAAAAATAAATACAGAAAAATATAATATCAGTCAGATACCATGCTGTATTGCTCTGCAAACTTGTTTATGCTATAAAAAGTTATATGAAAAATATTTTATTTATCAATTTATTAGTGTTTTTAGGGCCCCACAATGCATGAGTGTCATAGAGGAGCCCGGGGGAAAATAAGATGATAGATGAGTTAAAAGAGAGAACAGGTCAAACACCAGAGAGATGATTTACACTAAAAAAAAAATAAACATACTCTCTCAAAACACATATCAACACCTCAGAGAGATGATTTACAATGACAAAAAATATCATCTCTCCTTACGAAAATAAGAATATGCGATGGCCATCACCCATATCAGCATTATGGTCCAAGAAAACACAGGATCTTTAGATCCCCTTTGTGTACAAAAGTATTCAGTATGCCTAACTTATGACCCTGGAGTGGTCCTATGTACCACAAGGCAAGATTTTAGGGATGACCGATGATGCTGAGTTGAAAAAAAAGACAACAAAAACAGGACATCACATAAAAGGGTAAAAAGTAAGACCATAGCTTCAGTGTAAATGATAAGAAACAGAAGTAAAAGTGCCCATCCAGGACACCCACCAACCACCAACTTAAAAAAGAATCTAAGTATACAGCTGCACACACTTATAAAGAACATGCTTTAAAATAACTAATGGATGCAAATAACAGTTTAAAAATTCCAATTATATTCCTTCTAGAGGTGCAGAGAAAAAGCAACAATGATGTAAAAGAAATTAATGATAACTAAGTTGGAATGTACTAAGCTCTTCTTTATATCAGTCCTTCAAGACAAAAAATGTAGATCTGAGAGTCATTCAAAATCCTTAGGAGTTGTAAACAGGTAAAAATAAAAAACAAAAATTCAGAGTGCAGGTTGGAATGTACTTAACTGTTCTTCATATCAGTTCTTCAGGGCAAAAAATGCAGATTTGAGAGTCATTCAAAATCCTTGGGAGTTGTAAACAGGTAGAAATTTAAAAAAATAAAAATTCAGAATGCAAGTTGGAATGTACTAAGCTGTTCTTTATATCAGTCCTTCAGGGCAAAAAATGCAGATCTGAGAGTCATTCAAAATGCTTGGGAGTTGTAGACAGGTTAAAAAAACAAAAACAAATTCAGAGTGTTTAAAAAATAATAGTACAAAACAAACATTCAAAAAAGAGATTTCCCTGAGAAAATTTTTTATTGTTGTGTCTTAAGATAATGTCTATGGTCCTTCATTCTTTGAATAAAAGATTATTACTGTTACAGGATGAGCTGCAAAACTGGCAGCACAAGCAGATTCATATGTTTTAATCTTTCAGCCTGATTAGCATCACGAGGTTCAGTCTTATCTGAATGTATCTGGAGGTAAGTCCTGGACAAAGTAAATATTCAAACACTTCTAAGAATTACCAATGATATTATTGAAGATCAAACAACAGCTGCACTGAACACTAGGGACTATCATATCCACCAAAATCTTTGACAGGAATCATCCAATACCAACTTGACTTTGTCCATGCCACAGAAGTTGGCCAGGTTCGATACTTTAACAACATGAATCGACAACTGAAACATTTGTGCAACACAAATAAACCAAACTACAGTTGTCTGTCATTTAGTTTTTGAAATATTGAGCAATAATTTTGGCATACCTATATACTCATTTTGAAAATCCTGTGTTCTGTAATGCTACAAACAAAGCACTCACAATGAAGTGGTAAAATGATGATGGAAGCACCTTCAACATGTTAAAAACATGGAAGCACCTTCACCATGTTGAAAACAAGGAAATTGCAAAAGGAATCAAATGAAATTAAATATAAACAAAGAGCCACCCCAAATAACTTTAAATTAATTATCAAATACAAAAAAAAAAAAACTGGAGGTAAATAGAATACCATAAAAATTGTATTTTTTAAAACAACAAAAGATTTTATCACTATTAGAATGAAAAAAAGACTTGAATCTATAATAAAGTGTATGTACATATTAGAATATAAAAAATGCCTGTTAATGACGCAAAAAGAAATCAAATTTTAAAATACCCATAAATCAGTAAAATGATATCACAGTAGCAGGTGCTGTCAAATAATGAAAAATAATTGAACACAGAGATGCCAAGACAAATAAGGCAAAATATGAGTCTTAAATAGGAGAATAATATATCCTTTAAAATAATAAATTGACTTCTTTTAAATAACAAGACTACAGAGAATTCTCCTGTTTGAAGCGCAAACTGCTTCCAAGCTCTGGTCCATTTGGTCCATCAAGAAGTGGCGTGTCCACCAAAGACACCTGGCAACCAAAGGGTAGTGGTAATATGGAGCATGCAGAGTTCTCCACTTCAAAGAGATAGAGACGGTTGATGGCAGGTCTTGGAACAAAGACTGGTTTGGGTACATAAAGTCTGACCTGGGGTCCTCTGTTAGGCCAGTAGCGTCCCAGGTTAAAGTCATTGATGAAGGCCTGACCCTGATGGGCAAGACATAAAGAGATATCATGATAGAGCTCACAGAATAGCCTCATCATTTAACTGTCACACCTGAGCTCAAACTTTTTAAGAAAAAAAAGGTAAAAATTAATTTCACATTGTCCTCATAATCATGATTACACTTACAAACTGATATGATCGCTTAACAATTACTCTATTACTCCACAACCAACAGCAACTGGTAATACATTGTACAAGACTCTCAATTATAAGGCTTGATCACTTTACAAGGGTCAGTGCAAAGGCTGCAGGCTAGAGACTCATGAATGGCAAAACAATTTTTGGTTTATTTCCTGGTCAGTGGTCACTCCTTGGTGACACTTTGCAACCTAAAGGCCATGGGTTCCGTTTCCAGTCACAGTAAATAATAGGTTGTTTTTCTGGTCCGAAGCCACTCAAGTCCTATCTGACAATAAACTTGGAGGTCTTTTGTGCATGTTGTGCATGTAAAAGAACCCTTGGCAGTTTGAAATAAAAAAAGAGTGGGCCACAAGGTTGTTGCCCGGATGATTAAAACATATTGCCAAATACTGGGCTACACTTGAAATGACATCTTACTTTGGTGAATGGCCGTGGATCTAAGAAGGAGTCTTCAAAGTCTTGGGTAGATCCTGGAGGCATCTTGACAAACCCCATGTAGATTGACGGTGTGCTTAACAGGCCATTAGCTGATTTCTTGGGTAACTGGAGTCTTTTTGCATGTCTGTGATAAAGGTATGTGTCGAGGTAGAGTCTTTTCTCTCTCTTTTTTCTTTCAAAACAAGGAGCTGAATAAAATACAATTTACAATACATACATCCTGTGGTAAATCGGCTCATTGGTCTTTCTCAATGAGCAGATACCACCAAAGGCAACAGCAACTATTGTTAGGCATAACATCAAGTAATACCCCTTATGTATTGCTCATTACCCCACGCAAGATTAGGCACAGAGGACAGATCATCTGCCTGTCTTAATTTCTTGTGATCCAGAGTTTTTCCCACCACTGCTAAGGCAGTATTAAGGGATAAAGACAACAAAACAAAACATGCAATACATATCTAAGTTAGATTTAGCGAATGTTATTGTATAAATCTTTTTGAAGCAATATTAAGGGATAAAGAGCCAAACGCTTATATAAAAACTATTTACATCATAAGTATTGTCTTCTGCAGTTGAAGACTCATTTCATCAAACTCTGGATGAAGTGGGTGGAACAATCATGGCATTGACTTAAACATGCATGCTCAGAGCAGTAAGCCCAAATACTGCAAGGGACTTGTATTCTTGGCAAAAAATCTAATACTTCAACTCCATGAAAACTTTTTTCACCAAAATATTCTATTAGCAGCACCAGACAGAAGACATTAAAACCTGTACCTTTGCCTTTAATTAAAAAACATGAATATCTGCAAGGTTATAAATAAATATATGTCCGTTTATGTGATGTGTGCGTGGAGTGCAAGAGTGTGAACGATTTTAAAATAGCTTGCAATCTCTCAAAGACCACTACTAACAAATGAGACAATTTCGAGCAACACACACATATATAGATCATTTTTGGACACAACACATGATACAAAAGATACAAATCCTCATCTGGCATATCCGATGAGACAATGAGGCACATTAAGTAGGACACTCCTACTGTTTTCACTTACCTATCTTCTCCTATAAAACTCAATGCCTGGTTGATATTGTGCATGTGTAAAGGGTAGATAAGCCAATTTGTCAGCATCTTTCCTCCCAGAGAGACATTGGCAACCAGGCCCTGCCATGAGACATTAAAACTACTCTGAATTCAACAGCAATGATGACTATAAAAAATATCAATGGTGTCAAAAAAGTTGTAACACACCTTAATTTAGTCTGGTATAGACTAGTATGGATAATGAGGTTATCATTCATGATGATTCCGGCAAGGGAGATGAAGAGTCTGATGATCAAATAGCTGATGATGAGTGGAAATCTGCACAGAGGCATGTTGTTGTTTATCATTTTACACAGGACAGTTGTGGATGTGTTTCTATTTGTGAAAATTGGTCATAAATCCAATGAGACCATGACATTTAAAAGTTGAAGTTAGATTTTTAATTAGTTTGCTTTGTTTTTGAGTCACACACACACACACACACACACACACACACACACACAAACACACACACACACACAAACACACACACACACACACACACACAAATTTATTGATAAGCAAACTCAAGCTTATGATCTGACCTTCAAGCTAAAATTCATGTCGATGGAAACGCTGACCCTTCCTGTATTTTCCACCAAAATGTCCACATCCTGTCCTTTTGACCCTGTGATGTTGACAGATGTAACCTCTCGACTCAAATTCCCAAATGGAACCTGGAGAACAGTACAAATCACAATCAATGACAGTACCTAAAACATCTTTTTTAAAAATCCCCTGCTGTTGGTAAGTACAATATCAAGACACTAAAATCTGTTTTTTCAATGCCAGTGCTATCGAAACAATATAACCCTCTAATTTCTTCGCCAATATTCAGTTTATTTGCAGCAAACCCATACCATCTCTTAGCCACTAACCACACTGACATCATACTCATACTGATCCTGCTGCTGCATCAATGCCAGCCTCTAACTCTAAAAATAAAAGATTCCCAAAAGAAAAAAAAAAGTTGTAAAAAACTCTAGCTTTTAAGTGAAAGTTTTTGTGGAGAATGCAAGTGGCATATTGACCAATTTTTTTTATTTTTTATCCAGAATAGCACAAACATGAGACAAGATTACCAACAGAAAGACACAAAATGCTATGGACCACTTATGTCCAATCCAAAAGAGTCATTTTAGGGCCGTTGATCCTCAATTAAACAGTAAAGGCTTAAATAAACCTTTATAAAACTAAAACAATTCCATCAACTGTCTCCATCTTCTCATTGAACTCTTAGACATTATCTTCCTCCCAGTCTTATTGTAAGAATCTTGTGGAAATATGATCTCTTCTTGCTGAAAAATATCAATTGAATATAAATTGCCATCTGTAAAGCTACTATGTTTTTAATAAGGACATGAATAATACATTTGTTTGAGGTCTCAATGCTGATCCCATGGGGTGATACATACATACATACACACAACACACACATACATACACACTACACACACACACACCACACACACACAAACACACACACACACACACACACACACACACACACATACATACACACATAAAGACATACACACACACTCACATAGGCACACACAGAAACAGACAAAAACACCCAAACACTCACCCAAACAAGTATACACACAGACACTGTTACACACAAACATATTGTCTCTTTACCCAATTGACCATGACCACAGCCCTGTCCCGAGTGCCCCAGGTGTAGAGGGGGGTGGGCGTATCCCAGTCTTCAGTCAGGGTGTGCCGGTACAGGACAAAACCCTCGTACTGGACAGACAAGAATGTGCGCAGCAGAGGAGAAGGGAAAAGAACTTTGAACACACAATAATTATAATAATAACAGTCATAATTACAATGATAATAATTTACTAGTACCAGTACCAATTTCTAATACAGTGTGGGCTAAAAAAACCAAAAAAAACTATCATTTATTTTCCTACATTTTTTAAAAACATGTTACCTTTGAATTCCCTATCTAAGTTTAATAGCTGAAAAATTGCTTTAGAATAAAATAAGTTTCCTCAAAATTTTCAAATATTTCACCCATATGTGGGTACTTTGGAAATTTTGGTAAATACTGGAGAACTTTGAACTTTGTGATGAACACTTGAAAAATGGGTATTTGCATTAGAAGGTTGGTAAGCACTGCACTAGCATAAAGGTTTGCGTACGCAGGTGTTAAAATCATTACAAACTTAAAATCCTTAAAAAGAGTGGATAATGGAACCCAAAAAAAAAAAAAAAAAAAGAAAATCTCACAAATTTGATAGTTTCCATGGGAACAGGATAGAGTGACTTCACGGGACCTTCTGGTGTTAGATAGGACAAGGCATCTTGGACAGTGCAAACCTGGAAATTGAATTGCAAGTTTTTTGAAAATTTTGAAAACAAAAACCTCTCAGCCTTAAAAGACAGAATTTATTTTTCAATCCAAGACAAAAGTAAAAAGCATTGATCTAGTATTATAGTATTAAAATACAAATAAGCTAGGTTGATCTATTTTGATTAATATGAAAAACTGATGATTCATGAATAGCAAAATAACCAAACAAAATTATTTGTTTCAGGCAGGGAACATTTAATGGGTTTTGTTCAGGGAGAAAATTCAAGTCTTTGGCTACATGGTTGACAAGCATAAGGTATGGTTCATCTTGTTGAAGGTATAGAAACAACAGAAACAAAGGGGAAAATAATATAATATTGCTATAAATTCCACCAGCCTTCTGAAGCAAAACCCCACAAAACCTAACTTCCAGCCTATTTTAATATTACTGCTTAAACAGTTTACTGGAGTGAGAAAGGGGCGGGGAGGGGAGAGAAATCTGGCCTTATTGGTATACTCTGCTGGATCCATTCATGTCTATGAGGAGGCTTTATAGTATTTAGCAATTTAGATAAAATTTAAACAATCACTCACAAAATTCATCATCACATCTCCAAAGTGCATTTTGGTTGTGTTGGACGGATTTCGAGAAGGAGGCAAAGGAAGATACTGGGAAAGAAATGAAAAGACATCAATGAAAGGAAAATCAAACAGTAAAATTTCACAAATTTTACTTTTCATGTAGACAAGAATCTCTTTAAGAGTGACCAACTCTGACATTTAAAATTAAGTTGAAACATTTGACTCAAGTTTAAGTGAAATGAAGTCTACAAGTCTACAAGAATGAGATATTTATTTGCAAATCAAGTAAATCACATTGAAAAATAATATGTAATTTCCCCTTTCATCTTTGTATGTAGGGTAATGCAAATATACCTGAAGATCACTGTTAAATGAACTACACATGTGCAATTTGGGAAAGGAAAACCAGTTAGCATAGCTTAGGGCAAGCATCCTCTTGACCGTGAAGCCTCATCATCATCATCGTGTCAGAACATTTTACATTGCAACCAGATAAATCGAGACAAGTGCCAAGAGTGTACAATTGTTGAAATGTTATTTTAAGTCTGATCTTACTATAAGCATGTCACCATTCAGAAGCCTTAGTCCTGAATTATTTACATGCGGCTGTCACATTATTGATTTTATCTATGTATGTCCTTATAATTTGGCACTATCAATAAGAGTGCGGTTTTGAAGAATGACTTTTTTTCCTCCTGATTAATTGTGAGAGCAGGAACTAAGAAAAGTCATGACCCTAGAAATCAATAACAGCAAAGACTGTCAACCCACCTTGGACACAACGTCTCGGACAGCATAGAACTTAGAAGTTATGTCCCCTGCTTCAGAAACAGGTGCTTCAAAATCATATGATGTGGTGGTAGGTCTGAATGGGGGCTCAAAGGCACCTTGAGATTTGAAAAAAGAAAGTTCTTGATCAGGATCCGATACAAGTGTCAGTGTCTGATTCCACAGATTTTATACACTTTGCTTTCACAAAATTTGTATTTTGAAAAGAAAACCAACACGCTGCACGAGAGTGAAAATTATGAAATTTCTGCACAAAAATAAATAAGGCAAAACGTCTCACCACTTTGAAATCCATAATTAGTGCCACCCACAAACATGTATCTGTGGTAAGTAGAGAAAATCTAATTACTTCCACAATATGTAAACATGTATCAGGATATGTATGTATTTATTGTTAGCTAATTCTACGGCATTGAAATTTTGCATAGTGATTTTTTAGTGATTGCAAATAGTTTTAAAATCAAGAAATAAATATTTTTTTCAGTCTAAAAGCTAAAACCTCTGAATACTTCAAATAAAATCAAGTTATCCCAAGCCTTTCATTAAATAGTGTTTAAACTTTCCATCCACTCTTATTCAAATGTGATACTTTGTGGTATGCTTTGGTTACTTAAAAAAAAAGAAGTCAAAAGGATGTACCTAGTTGTATCTATTTTTGTCAGAACCATAATGAACAAAACTAAAAAAAAAAAAAAAAAGGAAAAAAAGAAAAGAAAATCATCTCCAAGAATTGGCATCCACACCTGGAACTACAAGAATGAAAATCTGGATTGCTGTTACCACAGCATCTTTGGCTAAAATGAGTAGAACAAGTGTTATATTAAAAACTCTCAGATCACACAGCATCAGTTGATCCCCTTAAACAGGCACACAAAAAATGTGCTCACATATTGATATTTGACCTATTGAAGGCCAGCAAGAGATCCAGACTCTTTGCCACAGCTCTCACAGAATGGCCTGTGTGAGGGCTGCCCCAGACATCATGCCAGCCAACATAGAACTCAGAATTCACCTGCCACAGCAGAAAGAAAAAAGCAACAATAAAATTTGAAAACAATATACACTGTCAAGAATCTCAACTAAAAAAAAAAGTAAGATAACAATACCTTAACAGCTAAAAATGTTCATAGCAACAACACATCACAAGAGGAGTGTGAAGAGCTTTGTATAAATTTAACTTTTTATAAATTCAATTTGAGAGCAGGTAGGGCTATTTCTTTATAACAGTTGAAAATATCTCTACCAATGGATCATTAAGATGTCTGTAATAGTGACACTGTGAGGTTGAAAATATTAATTATAAAAAGTCTTTCATTTAGGAAAAGATATTTAATGCAACCAATATGAACAAGTGACGAGAAAATACAGTGGAATAAGCATAAAGTCAACACCACGAGACCGAGAAAAAGTGTTGATATTAAGCAAGGCTGACTTAATGAATTTGCAAGGATGTAAATCCTTGAATGTAAAATATGTGGTAGGATTACAGTGCACAATGAATGAGACTTGTTGCTTTTATTGGTGTTTTTGTTTTTAGTTTTTTGTGTGTGCATATATGTGTGTTTATTTGTGTGTAACATGGTGAAATTCCAGTAAAAGTGTATTGCTGTTTGGGTTTTTTTGTGGGTTTTTTTTGTTTTTGTTTTGTTTTTGCAATTTTCTGTTTGTCTTCCTGGTTAGAAGTTGCGATTGTTTATCATTTTCTGACAGTCGGTGAACATCATAGTATTGGTTTCAGTCTACATTCCTACGTAGTCTTATCTTCAAGAATACGAGAATAATTAATTTGAATTTTCAAATACATTAGTGGGTAATCAATTTTCAACTTTGTGATTTGAATTGTCGTAAGTTGAGTTCCATCTTCTAAATAAAACTTTTAAAATTTCTTTTATCTGATCTTTCAACTTTCATTTGTCATCTTTTTGGACAGCTCTGAAAAGCGCCCTTTTTCACCCCTTCGCTCTTCCCGACCCGTAAGTAAAAACGAAGAAAGAAAAAGTGAATGGAACAAAACAATTTCAATCGCACAAATCCTACCCCACCATGCCATACCAACCCAAAAATAAAACCAAAACATCCCTTCAAGATCCTACAGAAAACACAGACCAAACAGCAGATAAGATGGCCCTTACCATAATAGTGAATAAAAGACACTCCCTCCCTCACCCCATCCCCCCCCCCCAAAAAAAAACAAAAAACAAATCAAAACAAAAGAAAACAAAAAAAAACCCAAACAAAAACAAAGCAAAACAAAAAACAAAAAAACAAAACAAAAAAAAAGATAAAGAATAAAAAGTAGATAAAATAAGATAAAATAACAAACCAAATACAGAACCAAAAGCAAGCTGATAACACAACAAACAAAACATGACAAACAACCAAAAGGTGGGTCCTCACAAACTTTATATACAAAATGGTAGAAATCAAGTTAAATGAAAAGTTCAACTGAAAAATAAGAAACAGAAAACGGCAGAGCAAAAAAGCAAATAAAAAAAAAAAATAGATAGAACACAATTTAGTAGCATTCAATGTTAATCCAGCATTCGGTTGATTGAACGGAATGAAAACGTAATAAATCAAAACAAAATAACCTGGACCCAAACTGCGTGCAAACAAGTTGTTCTCACCGATTCCCCCGGGCACTGCTTCCCGAAACCCGAGAAGGTCAGGCAATGGAGCAGGCCAGCGCTGGCCGTGTGTCTCCAGAGTCTAGTCAGGCGCTGACTGAAATAAAACCCATTCAGCCAAGGAGCAAAGCCGAGCAATGTCAACGAGTCAAATCGCGTCATTGATGGGCAAATAAAAAATGACCAAAGTTCTGAAGTAATTGATTTTGATTGCAGGGTAAATGTGTTGGGGGACGCCTTTCCTTGCCGGCCTCCCTCCCTTCTACAGCGTCCATTGATTAATCATCGGTCCGGGGCGACATTATATCTATTTCCATTTGGCCCAGCCAATATCATGGTGATGGCATGGGGGGTAGACATCTCTGATTGCTCGGGGATCTCAGTACTCCGCTCTGCCGACCCGACCAGGCGACCCGGACTTCCTGTCCGGATGAAACGATGCATTGATTTTCTGCTCAGCTCACGACCTTGTCTGGGAAAATCTTGGCATGAGTTCGAGCTGCAATAAATAGAAATTGCCACAAATCGGTCTTCCTGCCAGTTGGAGACTGGAGTAGATTGGTAAAACCATGGCTGCATAGTACGTTGGAAGACAACTCGTGCAAACGGGGAATGTCCTTTTTTATTCGATTTAATCAAAGTACTTCTATAGAATCGTAGAAATTAAAGCAGAAAAGGATTGTCGATAAATTTCTTAAATCCTTAAATCTTTTGTAAATGTTGATTTTATCTAACTATGACCATTAAATAGGTAAAAAATAGGAAAAGTAACATTTATCAATACCCTTCGAACGATTCACAACCAGAGTATAGTTGTGTGAAGCGCTTGCCAATGTTTTTATAATGCTTCATTATGGCGATGGGTTTGAGTTAATTTTCTATTGTTGTAATTGATAGCATAGCATTGAAATGAAAGATTGCCTTTAGTTGATTCGTAATTCTCTTGGATGAACAGGAAGCTTCATTTTACTTTCTTGTTCTGTATTTTGTTGTTGTGTTTGAATTTTGGTGGTCATATTGTTGTGGTCGGAAGTAGTTTTATAGAGAAAATAACGGGCAATTATGATAACAATTGCTTTGTGTTTTTATGATATCACCTCATCCACTCTCCTCCCTTCACCACCCCCCCCCCCCCCAAAAAAAAAGAAGGAACGAGCACAAAAATAAAAATAAAGATATTATAGCACCACCATCTCTCCCCCACACAGAAGGAATAGACGAAGAAAAACAACACCAATGTGAGCTACACACAACCAATTCTACAATTGTAAAGAAAACAAAGATAGAAACTAGTGATTCGGCTGTTTCGAACCACACTCGGCAATATTTCCCGACAATTTTGGAATTAGTATTAAAAAAAGAGGATGAGCTATGATAAAAAACAAACAAATAATAAAACCAAACTAAACCAAACTCAAAGAACAAACAAGAGTAATTAATAGCATGAAATAATACCCCAAAAAATCACAAATCAAACAATCGAACAATTAGAATAAAGTCCCACCATAAGCACGGGCCACCGTATTGTCAGCAGTCCGAGAGATGATTAATTCCCAGGGCCTGGCGATCGGACACCGCTTCAATAGGCGACTTAATGAGTGTCGAGCTCTCTCTTGGTCGCAGTGACACGTTCGGCCAGGACCTGTCCTCTTTTGTGTGTGTGGATCTGATATACAAGGACCAATGAGCAAATAGGCCTATGCACTCCAGCAGGCTTTTTTAACGATGGCCCGAGCCCAGTGTTCGTATAATTTGGGTCAATATTGACCGTTAGTGGAGCAGGGGTGCAGCTACGGTGCCCTGTTTCATCCTACGGGAAATATCATAATTTCCGTCGGGCGGTCTTCATGCTGGGAGTCAGAGGTTCAGCTTAGAAATTTGCTAATTAATTATTGCAAAAGGAGAAAGAAAAAAAAAATGACTCCGATTACTGCCTCATATTGACCGGATTGAGATATCAAATGCGGATAGAAATAAAATAGAAGTATAAAAAGGAGGACGATGAGGAAGAGGATAAGAAGGAGCAGGAGGAGGAAGAGGAGGAGGAGGAGGAGACAAAGGAGGAGAAGGAGAAGGAAGAGGAAATGAAATGACAAAGAAAAAAACAAACGAAAAGCAAACGTGAAGTATTCCCGTGTCACTTATCAATAGTCATAAGCATGCTTTAAACTTTTTACTTTGTCACTGGTGGATGGCGGATGACATGATACAGCACACATAAATATAAACATTCATAAGCGGCATTTCATGCGTTCAATCAAATGGAAATCTGTACATGGTAATCTATGAAGTCGGTGAGGACAAAGTGTCGAGATGGGTCAAAGCCGTTGAAAGAAATGGAGGAAAACACGAGGGTTGGAAGTTGTCCGAGGAGGGATTCGAACTGTGGCCTTTCACGGCACCCATCGCCTGGCCACTGCCAGGACGGCGAGCCTATCCACTGAGCCATCTACCAACCAGTCGTGTAAAACTGGTGACAGATACAGCGTTGCCTACAAATAGGAGAACATGCGAGCTTAACAATTCCATAGCTTTCTCCGAGAGAGTGGGGTTGGTGTAGTCGAGTCCTTTCACATATTCATGCTCACGTTTTCTTTGAAATTACTCAGCCAGTACAAATTCAGGAATTCTTTAATTCTTGCATGCCCTTTAGATTTATCATAACCTTACAAATATTGAATTTCAAGTTTGCACTCTGTTCAGATTTTAGAATATTATAATGACAAGATCCTTTGGTTGTGTGGAGAATGGTTTCTTGCAATTGTTATTCTTAGTTTTCGGGTGTTTTTATTCTTTAGTTTTTTGTTTGTTTATTTATTCATAATCGGTGAATAGATTGTTGGTCTTTTGTTTGATGTTGAAAAAAATATTTTTACAGTGTTTTTGACAAGATTTACCTCTTATCAATAAATGGAAATCATGTTTTTTTTCTCCTGATTTCGCCAAGAGAAAGCAAGAGCATTTCATTGATACTCTATATAATTTTCCTTTCCCAAAGTTGTCGCTTTCTCTCGTCTGAATCGTTTTTATTTTATGTTTTTTGTGTGTTTGAGTTTCTTTTTTTTTGTTTTTTTTTCTTTGTAAGAGGGGGGGGGGGGGGGTCACAAATTTTGCTTGTTTCCGTTAGAAATCTTTTGAGACAAACATTATTGAGTAGTACCAGAGCATGCTCTGTTTTCTTTAATGGGTTGCTTATTCTTTTATGAAGCATTCCTCTTTTGCCTTCTCTGGGAGGAAAACAAAGCACTATTTCAGAGAATGACAATGTTTAAGCTTTTTTCCATTACAAAATAATACCACTTAAAAACAATCAAACAAAAACAAAAACAAAAATTGACAGCGCCTTTCACTTCACAGTGTTCTCGCATAAATTGTAAATTAGAAATTGAAACAGTGCGTTCACTTGCATGTACACTTTATCTGAGTCTGAGTTTAAACTCATGAAAATCTCGTTTGGATTTCACGTTTTAGCGGGGGCTCATCGTGTGTTAAAGTCATACTGGAAACAATCAAAACATTGAGCTTAGCAGGCGCTGTCAATTTTTTTCTATTAAGCACAAAAAAGCACCGAAAAAAAATACTGGACGAATCATGTTGACAAAAAATTAGGGTAGGTATCATGGAAAATTCCAGTGAAGTATCGTTATTCGTGACGAAGCTACATGAGTTTTCCGGAAACATGAATTTGTGAACGTTGTTATTGTGCACAGGAAAAGGTGGCTGAGCCCATTCTTGTCATTCGAGTCACCCTTCAAGACATTTATCAGGTTCTTCATTGGTTGAAATTCGAATTTTGTAGTTGTGTTCATCACTCAGTACCGGCGTCCTGAAAACAAAATGGTACGAGTATTGTTACAATTGACAATGCTATATTGAGTGTATGAACTATTGGAGTCAATGCACATCAGATTTCATAAACTAATTGCTTTCTAGAATTGGTTCATTTGCGTTGAACATGAAACGAGTTTAAAGAAAATTATTACAAACAAATGTTTAAACTTTGCCGCTATAGTTACATGATTTTGAGTGAGAAAAGAGCCCTAAAACTTTAACTTTTACGTCCTCGGTTTAAAAAGATTTTTTTTAATCCAAGGGAACCCCACAGATTGGAAAACCTTGAAAAATACCCGAGTTTGTGCTCATACTATTGGCAATCTGTCAACACCACAACAACTGCAATCAATACCCATTGCTGAAGGTTCGTGAAGCGGTCCAAGCCAAAACGCATCGAATTGCATAACAAATCCTGATAATTTTTGGTAGGAGATTCGATGCTAATTGGATCAAAACGTGATGATAAGACATAGCTACTCAACATCAGATTCATTGTAGCACAGTAGGGATTTATTACTCAAATCTCCCTTCATAATCTCTTTCCAATGAGTTAATTCCTTGTTGAAAACATATTCCACTCCGACTTGGTATTTGAAGGACTGGGTCATCCGGGCATGATCTGGGCGTCGAATTACTGGTGACCAGGCGGCAGACGTAATTAACGAGTCGGGCCATGGGAACATGAAACGAGATGCGCTCTGATAGAGTTGATGACTCCGATAACCTGCTCACGAGTTTCCTCTTTTGGCAGGTGCACGGGTGATAGGAGCCCGAACCGAGGTGAGATTATCAAAGGTTTATGCAAACTACCAATGAGTGGCGACGTAACAGTCACGTGAGGGTCACAGCTTCCCATCCCCCTCCCTCCCTCCCCCCGCCACAATTTCAACGGTGATCGAATTATCATTATTATGATCAGTGCGAGGTTAGATCGACCTGAATAAAAAAAAAAGAAAAGATCCCAGCCTATTTTTCAGGAGATATGCACAATAAAAAGGGCAAGTTTAAATCAGGGTTTTCCATCTGTACTCACTGACCTTTTATTTTCTGCCCGCAATTAAAAACACTTCTTCATCTAAAGGATTTAAAGAGTGACAGCCAAACCAGTCGTTGCATGTTTCATGCTTTACCCCTCTTATTGTTTTTACTATGCATATTATGTAATGCAAAACTTGATTACCTCTCATGTTTTGCATTCTTGCACAAGAAGTAAGAGCAGTAAGTTGAGAAGAGAGCCTTTCTTTGAAAATTACTAAGGAGTGACAATTATTTTTTTCATCTAAGGAACTTAAAAGAAAAGAAATCAGTAAGATAATAATAACAATAATAATAATAACAACAACAACAACAACAATAATAATAATAATAATAATAATAATAATAATAAT
>JBCIKM010363433.1:2500-11063 GCA_039654465.1 Melibe viridis
GCGAAAATATCGATCCTTTAATCAGATTGTCTAAGCTCTCGTTTCACAGAGTGAGTGTGTCTGGATAATCTGACGAGGGTATGTTGTCGCCACGTCGGAGGTAAAAGTCCAAGCACTGGAGAAATGGAGGCCGGGCCATCCTGGTTGCTGTAGGTATCTCTGCGTGTTTGCCTTCCCAGTGGCCGAGCTGACGGCTGGATTCCAGCGCACGGTTTGTGCCGGGAGATCAAGACTTTATCAGACTGTGGGCAAACGGATTTGGGGGACCCGCGCACAGCATACATGACAACGGGAGGGCGGGGGGAGGAGGGCCAGCGGGGAATGGAAGACAGGAGATTTGGGTATATTTGCAATCTTTGACACTTCGGATATTATGTCGACGTTTCTGTGAACACGTTATAAACATTATGATACAATGCGAATGGTGATGGCTGTCATTTTGTTCTTGGCACAGACAGATTCTTGTTCACACGCACGTTTTTGTTGTCCAGGAAGGAAGAAAAAACTGATGGCAGCTTCTCTTCAAGGCAATGCAAATCTGCCAAGCCTCTCTACGTGTCTCTAAACGAAGGTTTCAACTTTCCATCTGGCTTCCCCGCTTTGGGTAGTTTTCATACAGATTCCGGAAGACGTTTGTGGGTCTATTTATTGTTTTATACTGGTCAAGTCATAATCTTGTGTGAAATTCTTCTTGGTTTTGTTTTTTCTCTTTTGATTTTGGTTTGTTTATTATTTTTTGTTTGTTTGTTTGCTTGTTTGTGTTTTTTGTCATTTTTAATTGCAATTTTCAGATTTGATAGCTTCAGGCATACATTAAGTTTGATGACTAATTTCTCCATATTTTTGTCTGTTCCATCTTTATTCTATTGTCGTTGTTGTTATTTTCTTCGTCTTCCTCTGCGTATTTTTTCCCCATCCATTACAAATTTCGTGACCCCCCAAGACCACTTTAAATATTCTTGCATACAAATCACTGAGATATTTTTTTTTAAATAATGCAAGACTTGGCTTCAGAGCGGTCCGAGCCGGATGTGACGTGTGGTTGCCTGGGACTTGCCGCAAACCACCTTGTCCAGATACGTTCCGGGGTCATCGGTCAACTTCTAGTTTCTATCGTCCCATGTTCAAAAACAATTAATCTATCTTCTCTGAAATTATCGGGCTTTAAAATTATTGGTGTAAGTTGGTGTAATTCGAAGCTATTTAATGTCAGCTCAGTTCATAAACTGGTGACCGATGAATGATCTTCGATTGGATAAGAACGCCATTTTCGGCCGCTTTCTTCACTAACTTTATCGCTCGGATACTATTGAAAGACATGCCAATTTATCAGAAATTCCCTCAGCTCTAAACATTCGTCTCTAGTTTGCTACGATTTATTTTGGCTTGCACGTCCATATTTCACCGTCGAATGAGTACATAAGACCACCCAAATAAATCCTGTCTTTTGTTCAACATCTTTTTTCAAACAAAATATAAATTTATTTGAATATTTACACCGCCAAGTTGTTAAGAAAGCATAACAACAATTTTGTTTTGGTTCAAAATGGCGACCTGTAAAGACGAATTCCTTGCCTGCGTCTCGAATAAAGTCTTAAAATTTTAAAGAGAAATACCTTTTTTTCTGGCGATTTTTTCAGAAAGAAATGAAAATTCAGTTGTTTTCTGCTGGTAAAAACTTCGTAAATGATAGAAAGCTCAAAACAAGACAGCTCTAAACGTCCAGGCAAGTCTCGGTTTGCAGCGGAGTTCACAGAGTCCGTCGATCGATTGACACAACACACGAAGCTACTGAGAAGTCAAAACTCTACACAGCTTATATCAATGGATGGACAGAAATATACTTTTTCAATTAGTTTAATCAATCCCAACTCAATTTTCGATATTGGAGCTTTATTCAATCTCAGCTGGTTCAACATGACCAGAAGAAACTGTTAGACAGTCTCTAACCAGACTTCTATCGCGGCCAAGAGTTGATGCGTTGGATCGGCCATCGAGGAACTCGGCGAAAGTGACAAGGAAGAATTACGTTGTTTTAGATCTTGAAGACAATGAAACTAACAATATAACCAATTCCGTTATTTTCAACACTGTCTGTTGTTGTAATGCCTGGCTACAATCTACTTTCACTCTATCAGATTTAGAATATGATAGAAAAAAGACCAAGATAAAAGAATCAAGCTCAGCTGATACATCAACAGGAGTTCATAAAAATTGTCGGCCATTTTCTCAACTCAGACACCAAATCTTTAAAAGATCAACAAAAAGAAACAGACATAGAAAAATTAAAGATAATTGAAAAATTCGAAAAGTATTACAATCTGCAATCTTTGACATTTTAAAAGACATAAAAGTCTAGAAAACTGTATTTTCCGTCAAGTCCGTCCTTTTCCCTGGCTGCCACACACAGCCGTCGCAAACTCTAACTCGAGCTGAACGGCTACGTGACGAATGACGTCATCCTTCTCCAATAGAAGAGACTTTACTTTTCCGGCGGATAATTTGCGCCAAGTGCCATTGACGGGATCTCTCCCAGCTGCAGGCTGATCGCATCTCTGCGATACATGACTCTGTCAATAGAGTAAAGCCTCTGATACTGTTCTAATCCAATACTTCCGGTGACACAAATTGATGGCCAGTCTCTCAAGCTAAACAACAATTACATCACACCTTCCGTCTCGTTTTCGATTTTCCAGCTCCGTATCCGCAATGACCGCTCGTCGACGATGGCGGACAACACCTCTCTCCGCAAACAGAAGGCGCCGATAGTCGCCCGGTGAAGTGGCTCGTAGGAGATGGCCGTGGCACGGGTTATGTGATGTCTGGGGAACCGGTTGTCTTGACTCGCCACTCGACGAGTGTGGAGACGGAGTGGAGATCTGACTTCCCTGATCGGGAGCAGGACGAAAGGGTCGCGCTGATCCGGCTATGATTGAGGAACAGGATAGGGACGAGTCACGAGGGAGAATAGAACGTGTACAATTTTTTTTTCTTTTCGGAGAAAAGAGGGTCTTGGCAGTGCTGGGTACTATTGTCAATTACGTCATATACGCCCGTTTCGTGGCAGGGCAACGTATACCTACACCTGCACAGATGCACCATGTGTGTGCATGAAAAGGTCAGTAACTACGGAGAGTGGGTGTTAAATGATTTCGTTTTTCTCCCTTGTGTTCATTCTTTTCATCTGTGCAAAAATTCAATACGATAGCTTCCAGAGGATGCGTTTTCCATACAACAATCTCACTCTTTGTGCTTGTATAGTGAAATGTCCACTTAAATACCAGCACATTAGTTTGATATGTTTGTCAAAAATTTACTTGGATTATTTAATATGACAACTTAAGATGTTTTCTTTGGTTGGTTTTAGGGCACAACGGGACTCAAGTTCCAGGACCCATGGACTGTAGATGTTTGTATGTTTAATCTCCTCCGCCTCCCCGCCCTTTCTGATTGAAAAATCCAATACCTCGAACGTCTATTCATGTTGTCCATATTGTTCATATCAATAAGGTTTCTTCAGCAAATGGGGACGAGGGAATGGGGGAGGGCAGGTATTGGGAAACCCTGTTCACTGTTCTATCGAAATTGAATTCTGCTTGCAATGCAGCACCATAGACAAAATGTAACTAAACAGCAGCAATAGCCACATCAACAACGACAAGAACAACAGTTACCAGTTCTTTTAAATTTGACAGTAACATCAATTCAATGCAAAGTAAGTAGATGGATTTGTTTTGTGGACGGCACAACATTGCAAGATCAAATTATAAATCCCGTTTACTATCCCCTGTCACGTTGCACGCCGGAAATAGATGGAGAGAAGGTGGTGAGGAGGAATAAAGGTAGAGAAAGAGACCGACGTGCTCTCCCACTCTCGTTATAAACTAAGGCTCAGCCACTGCTGCAAATAACAATGGGCTATAATAGAACAATAGCTTAAGTTGAGAGGACAAAGGAGACAAAGAAGAAGTTTGACCATGTGAAAAAACTAAAATAATAGATATATCACCCTGAGTTACAGGGAGGAAAAGACTTCACTAACTCTGATTTGATTGATTTACACAAAAGAGTAGACAGTCATTTATTTACAGTTTAAGTCCTTTATGGACCAAGAAAATTCAAGGCATGTGGCTCGGTAAATCACTGTGAAAATTACTGGCATTAGTTATTGTTCCCCAAACAGATTTTCCAGTCCAGTTGTGGACTTATCTGGTCTTCAGCGGTCTGGCTTGGTCTCGTCCGAGCTGGGCCACGGTTGCTGGAAAAGGTTCAAGGTTTGTCCTCGAGTCCTTCAGGCGGAAGGACTATCGGGCAGGACTGTGTTGGTCGTCGGCTGGCTCCTCTTCTCATCTGAGCTGGGTTATCCACTGGCCGGAAGCATCTGTTTTGCCGGTCTGACCTCAAAGACTTAGCACGTGGCTTGGTTGCCAGACAGGGACTGAAGGAATAAACAATTACATTTGGATGAAGAAAGGTTTCTCATCTCGTGGTCCGCGCACAGGGGGGTCGGCCAGTAATTAGCAACGCCCCCAGCAAAGTCTAAACATGCAAATATAAGTTTGTTCCTGGCTGTGGCTAGTGAACCAATCTGGCACTCGCCAACACACGTTGGTATGAATGGGTCGTCGTGGGGCATGTGGCAATACGTAATATGTATACAAGCCATGTGCTAAATAATCCATCGCTTAGGGCAGTTGTTTTACAACTTAATGAAATTATAGTGGACGAGTGTCTCACTGAAAAAGCATCTAATTAGTCTTCATCATAACAATGGTAATAAAATGGATGCGAGTAAGGCTAATCTCAAGGATAATATAAAGATGATAATGAACACAATAATGTTAATAACCGTAATGGCAACTGTTCTGATTAAGCATAGAAGAACTTAAATCAGGTAGCATTATATGAGTTTCTCATTCACGAGAACACGTGGCTCTGAAATAGACGAAGTCTCGTATATTCAAGCAATCAATGACAGTTAATTGACTTGTACAATGCTCTTAGCTTTAAGACGCTGGAGGGAAATGAATAATGCATAGCATGATGATAATTGCAAGGATGCTCATAAGATAATCTTGAATAGCATTTACATTTGCATATGATTAAGGTGAGTATCATTATTCACATTGATAAGAATACATAATAAAATAACAATAAGCAACATTTTACTTTAATCACATTTGCCACTTCATTCACCCGCTTTTTCGAATAAAACACTTCATTGACGAGTTGTCTGTGTCAAGAGGTTGAAACTGAAGCAATCTTTTGTCCTTAGGTCTTCAATCTTGTTCGAGCGGTTCCCTAAGTTTTTCTTTCGCTTAATGCTGGAATTCTGGCATATCAGTGAGAACGTTATGGCGTGAGGTGACGCTATCCCCACGCGTAGTTCTTTTATAGGGTCTAATTAATGGCGTGGACACGCGGACTTGCTCATCTTTGATTGGATGGGTAAGCAGGTTTAGTTCAATATTCATAGTCTACCCTCGCCGACTTGTAGATGAGTCATGTAAGGAACTTAAAATGGGTTGGTGTGTGAGTGGACCCCATGGTGAGTTTTGGAGTCATAGCTACGAGTGACCAGCACAGAAATCAAGTACTGGCCTCTCGGTTGGCAAATGGTGGTCTGGTAAAGTCATCAATTGCTTTACCGCGCGAAATGTGGGTTAGGTGTGTTAATTTTACGCGAGGCTGAGATGTACCACGAATCAACACATGACACCCACCCCCCCCCCCCATCCAACATCCCCTCCATCCCTCCCCCTTTCATGTGATACAGCACATGGTAAGATTTTTTTTAACAAGGAAGGAAGTTAGCACGTGCGTATTGTCCGTAAGACAGCCTGGAGTATCCAATGTGGCGTCAGACTAAGGCCAGGTAGATGGACGGCTCGTGTCTTGGCGGGACAACACGACTCGTCCATTGTGGCAGCATCTGCCTTTGATGGATTAGCATTTCAACTCCTTCTCATTTTAGGAGATATGGGTCGAAACACTTTCATTTTCTGAGTGTGGGGAGGGGAGATTCTTCTCTGAAGTGTCTGTTGTTGACCCCATATCTTGTTCACTGTCTGTGCTAAGAGTTGCTTTTGAAAACAACGCCATAGGTTTCAAGTTATTCGAATAGATTATCAAACCTCCACATTCACTGAACTCTTTTTTTCCCTATCCTCCCTTCCCCTCCCTCCTCCAGATGCAAGCTTTGGAGCACCGTCACCATCTGCCATCACCTACAACAAGAGATCACAATTATACGACCTTGACCCTGACAGCAGCAATGCCGACAGATTAATGACCTTGGAGGACATTTATAAAAGTGTTCGTGACGTAGACGATCCCCTTGCTGACACAGGCTCCAAAATTCCATTCAAAACGTCTAAGCTGAGAATCCGGCGGTCTACTCCATCCGACGATCCAACAGTCACTCCCGCCCTACCTCCCAGCGATGACGTCAAGAGTGATGACGTAGATTTTGTTCCGGTGGATCTCCCTAAAGACGCCTTGTATGGGGACTTTCCCGAGGAGGTCTTCGGTGGTGCTGCTGGTGGTGGCTACGATGGTGCCGTCTGGGATGACGAGGAGCAGAAAAGGTCGCTGGACATGGTTCGCTTGGGAAAGCGACAATTGAATATGGTCAGGTTGGGCAAACGTGATGGGTATGACGGTATAGATGGTGATGGTGCTGATGATTTCATAGCAAAGCGACAATTGAATATGGTCAGGTTGGGCAAACGTGATGGGTATGACGGTATAGATGATGATGGTGCTGATGATTTCATAGCAAAGCGACAATTGAATATGGTCAGGTTGGGCAAACGTTTTGGTTATGACGATGTTGATGATCGAGATGATGAAATGAGCGGGTCGCTGGAAGGAGATGGTTTCATTGGCAGTCTTGGGATCGATGATATGGACGATGCCGCTGCCAAGAGGTCCCTTTCCATGGTAAGGCTAGGCAAGAGGGCGCTTGAGAATTTTGACGGTGATTTTTCCAATGAGGACTTGAAAAGATCGTTGTCGATGGTCCGCCTCGGAAGAAAGAGAAACCTGGACATGGTGAGGCTTGGACGGGGCGACGCGGAAGCAGAAAAGAGAAACTTACACATGGTGAGGCTTGGACGGGGCGACACGGAAGCAGAAAAGAGAAACTTGCACATGGTGAGGCTTGGACGGGGTGACGCGGAAGCAGAAAAGAGAAACTTGCACATGGTGAGGCTTGGACGGGGTGAGGCGGAAGCAGAGAAGAGAAACCTGCACATGGTGAGGCTTGGACGGGGCGACGCGGAAGCAGAGAAGAGAAACCTACACATGGTGAGGCTTGGAAAGCGTGACCCGGAAACAGAGAAGAGAAACTTGCACATGGTGAGGCTTGGAAAGCGTGAACCGGAAGCAGAGAAGAGAAACTTGCACATGGTGAGGCTTGGAAAGCGAGACCCTGAAGCAGAGAAGAGAAACTTGCACATGGTAAGGCTGGGCAAAAGGCAGCTAAACATGGTCCGGCTTGGCAAACGCTCCTATCCATACGATCCCAGAATTGCCGCAAGAGGTTTAGATATGATCAGACTGGGCAAGAGAAATTTGCATATGGTGAGACTAGGAAAGAGAAATTTAAATATGGTGAGGTTGGGAAAGAGGAATTTGAATATGGTGAGGTTGGGAAAGAGGAATTTGAATATGGTTAGGCTTGGAAAAAAGCGAAATTTGAATATGGTTAGACTAGGAAAACGAAATTTGAATATGGTGAGGTTAGGCAAGAGGAATTTGAACATGGTGAGGTTAGGCAAGAAGGACGAGTTTGAGCCAAGTGAAGTCATGAGGAGAAATTTGGGAAAGCGCTCAGCAGACACGAAATTAGAGAAGCAGGAGAGTTAACTCGTGTTGAAGCTGGGAAAACGCCTGGGATTCAAAGATCGAGGAGCAAACGAGGAGTGAGTCGGTTATCCTTCATCCAAGCCAATGCAGAAACAGCAATCTTTTATGGTTTTTTTAGACTAAATATTAACAGAAACTTCCTATGCTGAGATGTACCTTCAGGTTTCATTTTGGTATAACTGTTCACTGTTAGAAAGAAAACATTGTTCCTTCTTTCTGCCAATTTAATTTTCTTGAAATTTAAGTGCAATTGTCTTCCTGTGAGTTTGTATCAAGGTTTGGGCCTTTCCACTGTTCACCTCCTCACTGCTTGGGGTCTGGAGCCAAGTTATGGGCAAGTGCAAATACACTGACAGCAACTAGCAAGCCAGCATCCAAAAGGAGGCTTCCCTTTAAATCCCCCAAAACTGTTGAAATGCTCCATCACGATTATCTTGGCCAATACCAGCCATGCAAGTTTAAATGTTACCAGCACAAGAAGAATCTAAGGGACAATAAAAAAGACTCAATTTTTTATTTAAACTCCTATGATGTCTATTTCAACTCAAAACGTTGCTGGCTTGAGTTTTTCCTACTTCTTCTTCTCCAATTCCATCTCATAATCTTCCTCCTATTATTCTCTCTCTCTCTCACTCTCTCTCTCTCTCTCTCTCTCTCTCTCTCTCTCTCTCTCTCTCTCTCTCTCTCTCTCTCT
>JBCIKM010363544.1:0-11062 GCA_039654465.1 Melibe viridis
AGAGAGAGAGAGAGAGAGAGAGAGAGAGAGAGAGAGAGAGAGAGAGAGAGAGAGAGAGAGAGAGAGAGAGCAGTTAATAATGAACAACCACTTTTAGGAAATAATTCTCTGGGTCAGGAGGTTCATAGTCGTGGGGAGTGACACACCGACCATAACAAGATAAGAATTATTGTGACTTACCGCAAAGGGACTAGCATTGGGGTCCGCAAAAGGATTTGAGTCGAAGTCAGACATGATTCAACTGCCTGTATTTTGTTTTTACAATCAGACACAAACTTAATCCTGTTAATGATCACTGAGCATCGTTTTTTGGCATCCGATTTCGAAAAGCCTGTCAGTCTGTCAGCAGACCGATCTGAAACTCACGACAAAATTCATTACAAATGACGCATGCGCATTGGAATGACGGTCACATGAAGTGATGTCATCCATTCATTATAAAGGTGTCCCCGGTCCGGTAACTCTTTTCAATTCTGAAAGATTCCAAGAGTATTGGACTGGAAAGTCGATTTATAAGAGGAAGCGTGGTACCCAGTTTTGCATAACTGGAACTTTACCACAGCTCCAAAATTCTGATTATTAGGGTTTTATTTGTTTGTTTATTTTACAATTTTTTGGGTACACTAAATTTGTTTATTTACGTGGCTTGTGATCTAAAATATTTTACTTTCCGGCGAAACGAAATATCCCTCGAACTGAAGAGTCAAGGCCTCCTCCCCCCTCACCTCACTGATTATTGCACTGTTTACTTCGGGAGGTAGTGGTACATAAATAACCATCCAAAGATTTCCCATTCAAGATGTCAGGGAATGGCTTCCAGTCATCTTATGCTAACGATCGTCCCCCAAGCTCAACCGGCAGTGGGGAAGGGGAGGTCAATACCGATCCGGCGAGCAGTGGTTTCTTCACAACTGACTTTAAAAAGTGAGATTGCTAAAATTATGATAGTATTTTACCTCAATGCCATTCTTTTCCATGACTTGTTCTCACATACTCTTTTACACCTCAAAGAGAACAGAGGATACTCTGCAACGGGTGTATGCTTTCTCCTTTGATACTGTGGGCAGTGAGGTCTAGTTCCTGAATAAAATTGCCTTTTCTAGGTTACATTATTTAAAGATTAGAATTAAGAATACTTTTGGAAACGCTTAAGAGCTGAAAGATAAACATAGGCTTAGGGGAACAACTCCAGTTGAATTGTATGCATTCACAATGTTACTAACATATATGAAGATCATCGTATCATGTGTGTACAATCTTTTCTTGCATCATGTGTTTATCTTTTGTTTTGTTATTCATATCCTTTCATACTACCTTAGCAGTGTTACACAAAAAATGAAGACAGGCAGATGATCAGTCCACCATGCCTAATCTTGCGTGGCGTAATGAGTAATGCATAAGGGGTATTACTTGATGTTATGTCAGACATAAAGTTGCTGTTGCCTTTGGTGATATCTGCTCATTGAGAAAGACCAATGAGCCGATTTACCACAGGGCGTATCTTGTGTTTATAAATACAAAAGAAAAATGGAATAGACTAGAAGCTCAGATGAGAGAATATAAAAGACTTCCCAGATAAGCATGTTTATATGTATCGTCAAGTTTAACCAAGCGCTCCACCATGGGAGGTTGAAATTATGTGTGAAAATATTGTTGTGTTAGGGATTTGTTGGATTTTCAAAAAGATTAAGTGGAGCCTAAATTTCTAATGAAAGTTAAAGTCTGATGAAATAGAAAGCAAAGTGAGATCCACACATTAAACAATTGAAACAGCACTTTATCTTGTCTTATAGTGGTAACAAACTTCGCACTCCTCCTGAGGATTAACAGTGTTCCACAAAATCACATGAAAGCTATATTATGTAATTTCTTTTATGTTAAGCTACCTCCTAAGTTTGTTTGATTTCAGGCATGAGGACTTGAAAACAATGCTTGACAGCAATAAAGATAGCCTGAAGCTTGAGGCTATGAAACGTATCATAGGGGTGAGTAAATGATGTGAGATTGTTTGAGCAGGAATTCAGTGGTAAATTTGCTTGTCCTACATACTCTTCTTCTTCTACTTCTTCTTAGTTTCATGAAACCTAGTTAAAGAAATTGTTAAAGACTGTGGACGTCACCCATAAAGTTTTTAATGTATTCTTAGAAATTCAAGAAAGAGTGTTAAAGTTTTTTCCTATCCCTTTTATTTTCTTTTTGTTTGTTTGTTTGTTTCAGATGGTGGCAAAAGGCAAGGATGCGTCAGATTTGTTTGCCCCTGTTGTAAAGAATGTTGTGTCAAAGAACCTGGAGGTATTTGATTGTTACACAATACAGGATTACTGACCATTTCAATCATCTTTGTTTAATAGACTTTATGAAATGTTAACGTTGTCTTTGTTTTCCACAGGCAAGGTAAAAGTGAAATGAATCTTGTCTTCTTTATTTTAATTAAATTTTCTTAGAATAATGTGGAGAATTATTGAAGATCTGTTTTGCTGTCGCAAGGACCATGGAATCATAAAATAATTGCACTTACAGGAGTCTGCTGCTTGTTTTCTAACTTGATCACTTATCCAACAATTATGGTCATGAACATTATATCAGAGCTTCCAACTGTATGTGTAAAATTCGAACGTTGTATGTATTTATGACTTGAGCATGAGATTGTACATGTTTTAACAATCTTTATCTTGAAAAAACATAACCAAAATAAAAGCAGATCAAAAACTGGTCACGCTCTACTAAGGAACAGAGCTGTGAAATCATACTTTACTGAAGCTACGATTCAGGCAGCAAAACCTAAACGAGGCTGGTCAGGTGTAACCATATGTCACAGAGACCTTTGTGTTGTCAGACTACAATATCCCTTTTTGCATTCGAACGAAAGCTTCTTTTTTCATATGTACAACCTCCCATATTATTTATCAGGGTCCCCACCAGGTTGGGAATTTTATTTTGGATTTTAAAAAAGGGGGGAAATGCTGTCGGGAGAAAAATATGGTCTTGGAAATCGAGAAAAGAGCAGAATGGTGCTTAATTTCTGCTGTCAAGTCATTTCACTGGCCTGTGAGAGTTGCAAATATGTGGCTGGTGGGCAATAAATCAGTGACAAGTTCACGACTTGGGAGAAACGACAATGCCACCTTGGCCAAAATTAGTTAATGACAGGTTGTGGGAAGCCAACCGTTATTAAACAGGCAGTACTTGCTGCCAGAGAATAGTTGTTAGACAGCAGGCTTCAAATATTGCTTGTCAGAGAGAGAGGGAGGGGGAGACTGAGAGAGAGAAGGGGAGTGAGGGAAGAAGAGAGAGAGAGCAACCATTTCTCCTTGGAAAACCCCTGGAGTTTTTCAGAGATTTCCCCACAGCTTTCCATCGAGTCATGGTGCATATGATCCTGTGGTCCAGGATCCGACCTTATGCTGTTGGTGATAGTGGTAAAAGCTCGATAAGGATGCTTCATTTGCACTTCCATGCTTACCAATTTGATAACATGAGGGAGTGGCTCTGCCAAAACTGGCCAAGCATGCCCCATTTATGCTCACTGTGTTGTATGAGGTAGAGATGAAACTCAAAGGCAGGAAATATTGCATCTAAGGGTACCTTCATGTTATCCAGTTGTATGATGACTCTTTACCTTTTCTCAAACCCCTCCCTCCCTCCCCCTTTGCTGGTGTATTTTTTCTATCCATGGTGCGCCCATGTTAATAACAAAAAAGTGGGGGGGGAATCAGTGGATTTTTCAAAAAGTTATCGGCGGCTCTGATCTGAGAGAGATGAGGGGGGGGGGGGGGGGGGAGTCTGGTGCATCACAAGCCCATATTCAAAATGTGTGCATTGTATATACACTGCATCACTTCTTTCTGTTGTGCTGTTAAAAATGTTATCAGAATCATGATGGACTTGATATGGCTAATTTGTAGAATGGTTCACAATTTTAGATGCAGTCCCTTAAAAGTTTGTTATATTCAATGACCTATCTCTTTTCTCTCTTTTTACTTCTCTGTCCGTTTCTCTTCCAGCGTCAAATCTGGGAATGTACTGTCAATTCTAGGAATGTACGTTTTTCCCCTGATTGTTTGGCTTTTTGTGATCTATTGCTTTCTTTTTGATGGGTGAGGGTTGGCAGCTCTGTTATAAAGTAAGAGTCCTTATTATTCCCTTCAGACAATACAACTTATTTATACAATTCTGACACCAGCACTCAATTTTTGGGTACATATTTGACTTTTCTGCAAGTCTTTTTCTGTGTGCTGCATGATGCCACAGGTGGGGCTGTGAAATGTTGGAGTGCCTTGAGCATCCACCATACTTCGGATACAATGGGTGGCATGTTGGGAATTTTAGTTTTTACTTTTGTTACTTGTTGAGGCAGGTGTGCTGATGACTGACTACCTTTGCCTTTGTAATCATGGTTTCTTTTGTTGTCCTTCTATAGGTGAAAAAATTGGTATATGTGTATTTGACGAGATACGCTGAAGAACAGCAAGATCTAGCACTTCTCTCCATCAGCACGTTCCAAAGAGCTTTGAAGGTGTCAAGAGGTTTTTTTCTTAATTTTAGCTCAGGAATTGGATGTTTCCTTCATAATCTAACCCGCATGGGTGTTCAAATCAGACAGTGAAAGTTTTTAAAGTAAATAACTTTTTGATTTATTTTAGCTGAAAATTTTGATGATGATAAATTTGATCCTTCCTCTTAAGAGTTTAAGTACTTTCAGCCATTCTGTCAGAAGTGATCAAGAATTGTGTGACAGAAGTTAAATGTATTTTAAAACAAAACCTTGTCTCAAATTGAGAATTGATTGCGATAATCGTACCTTATGAATACTTTAAACTTATGTTTTAGTAAACTCTCTTCTCACCCACCCACCGACAGGACCCAAACCAGCTGATCAGGGCTAGTGCGCTGAGAGTCCTGTCCAGCATCCGAGTGATTGTCATTGCCCCCATCATGATGTTAGCCATCAAAGAGGCTGTGATGGATATGTCACCATACGTCAGGAAGACAGCTGCTCACGCAATACCTAAGCTTTACAGGCAAGTAATGGTATTAATAATGGTAATAGGAACAATAATGATAAGAGTACAGGTATATCAATAGTGCCCAGACACACCCCTGAATACAAGAAATCAAAGCTGAGTAAAATTTTGGAGGCATTGGAGTCGTCTGTTTCAATAATTTTCAGGCAGGTAATTAATCTTGGGTGTTTCATTCTTTAATGGTAAAGGTACATGCAAAAATTAGTAAATGTTAGTGTTGCAGCTTTTTAGTTTGATTGTCTGTTGTTGTCTGAGTATCTTTGGTCTTTCATTAATGTGATAAGATAAAGTTCTGGGAGCATTCATAATCACACTATTGATTGTGCCTAATCTATGGCTGTATGAATGTGCTCTCTGTAAGAAACATTTGTTTGGTTGGTTTCGTTTTTTTTCTGTCTTAAAGTTAAAGCAAAAAAGTCAGGGCAGAGTAAAAGGATTTTTAATGGGTAACTTTATAAAGACTGTAAGACAAGTTAACTTGGAGTTTGAAATCTTGTTTTGCTGTAAAATTTCATATAGGCATATTCATTTTCATGCTGTTCATATCTTTCATTATTTTGTAGCTTGGACCCAGAGACCAAAGATCAACTCATTGAGGTTCTAGACAGGCTTTTGGGGGACAAGACAACGGTAGGTCACTCTTTTTACTTTACTCCAAACCAGATGTAGCTGATAGATATTGGTAAATTGCTTGTCAGAGTCAACACCAATTAGACTCCCTTGCAATTTTATTTTTTCAATTCAAAACTATTTTATGTCAGCATAGGGTAATTACATCACAAGAACATACATTTATACAAAGTGTTTGCTTTTCAGTGTTGTCCTGATATATTTGTGGGAAGACTTAAGTATAATAATAAGGATAATCTAAAGCAGAGTTTGAAGTGTTAAGAGATGTCATCCACTTTGTCCCTTTCTCACTCTCTGTTCTGTCCTCAGCTGGTGGCTGGTAGTGCCATTCAGGCCTTTGTGGAGATTTGCCCCGAGCGGATTGACCTGATTCACAAGAACTACCGCAAACTTTGTAACCTGCTTGTGGATGTGGAGGAATGGGGTCAGGTCGTGATCCTGAACATGCTAACACGATACTGCAGGACGCAGTTCATCTCTCCAAACTCAGATGTATGCAGCACACAACCATTAATCAGTAGTTGTCTGTTTATCTCATTCTGTTGGGCACATTGTGGGGGTAGAATTTGATGTATAAGTTTGTAATAAAACTGGGATTTCAGTGTGAATTATAATTTTTTTTCAATTGCATAAAAGTGCTTATATCAAGCCATGGTTACAGATATCTACTTGATGTTCCAAATACATAACCAAATTATAGTTGTGAAGGGGACAGCACCCCCCCCCCCCCCCAACTCCACAGCAAGTTGCTCTGTGACAGGAAGTAACGATTTCAAAATGTACCTTCTGTCCAATTTACGATGTGACTTTAACACTATGACTAATTCATTTCTCACAGAATTTTCTGTTAAAGCTGGGACTTTTAAAACATCAAACTGCTTTGTCATCTTTCTCCAACAGGATGCAGGTGATGAAAAGGAAGCGCCGTTTTATGAAAGTTCTGAGAAAGAATCAGATGATGAGGACAAGGAGAAAAAGGAGGCGGCATCCAAACCCCAATATATTATGGACGCCGATCACCGGCTTCTTTTGAGGCAGTCAAAGCCTCTTCTCAACAGTCGCAACGCTGCTGTACGTGTCTGCATGCAGATGATTTCTCGTGTCCTTTTGAGTTTGAGAAATGTTTGATTTGATGTTTCCTCTTATGCAATATGTTAATGATAGATGAAAGGAAAAATTAAAAACTAAGCCTGCTTTATTTTTCCAGAAAATTTTCATTGTTTTTTTAGACTGAGTTGATTGGAGAAAATTCTCAGTCTGTGACTTAATTTGTCTTTTGTCATTTATCGGATGAATAGTTGGTTCATCAAACCAAGAAGTGCCTGACAGAGAAACAAAAAATGTAAAAACTTTCCAGGAAATTTGGAATTTATAATGGAATTGTAAATGGAAACGCTGTTTTCTGTAACAGGTGGTGATGGCCGTTGCACAGCTGTACCATCATTGTGCGCCAAAATCCGAGGTTGGCATTGTCGCTAAAAGTTTGATTCGCCTTCTTCGCAGTCACAGGTACTGGTTCAGCTTTTAATTGATTTCAGCTGTTAACTTTTTAACCTTTTTTAAAATTTTACCACCAGTGCTTTTTTAAGTATGAAGAATATTATCTTTTAGGGCAAGGATCAATCATTTGGTAAACCTGGTGACCGCTGTTAAGTACCTACGAAGTCATGCCATTAGCTTTGCTTCCACTGTATCAATTGGAATCAAAATTGAACTGAAAAGATTTTCAAGGAAAAATTAATCTTTTTTTCAGTTATGCCATCTCCTTTCGTTCGTTGATTGTGTTGAATAAGCAACTTGTCATTGTTATGATTACCTTTTCTCTTGTCTGAGCATTTGTAAAAGTATAGATGGTGAAATATTGCTTGCTTCCTTTTCTTGTTGGGTTTTTTTTTCAGAGAGATACAGTATGTTGTGCTGAGCAATATTGCCACCATGACTCAGAAAAGAAAGGTGAGAGTTCAAAATGAAATGCAAAGATATATATTTTTTTGTTAGTAGTTTGATAAAGTTAACCAAGTATTTGAAACTTTTTAAAGAAAATCATATCACATAGGCTGACTGTCTTGTAATTGAAAGTGCCATTTTTATTCCCTCAGGGTATGTTTGAACCATACCTCAAGTCCTTTTATGTCCGATCCAGTGATCCACTTCACGTCAAACTATTGAAGGTATGGGATTCTATAGCTCCTGGGTGGGCTCTATTTCTGCTCACTTGTCTCTTAGTTAAAACTATCTTGCTGATTGATTATTTTTGCTCTATATTTTTCTTTCTTTCATGATACAAAAATGGATCATGTTGTACCAAAAGATTCAAACATATTATTGTTGAATTACATTTGGGCTGCAATTTGGAAGATCCTGTTTAAAGGGGGACAACTGTAAATATTTTTCTCACTACAAGTTTTCACTGGTTATTAGTTATTCCTCTTTTGTTAGCCAACAAATAAGTAAAATCAAATGAATTGTAGGGAAATGATATCATAAAGACTGACAGTTTTCTGTGGTATTTCTTAACTTTGAAAATTCTTCTTCCCTTTTTGTCATGGATATTGCTACAACTCAAAGAATAAGATTGGCATAGATCATTGTTGTCTCTAAATTGTAATCAGCAGGAATAAATCAGCAATTTTATAATAATTTATTGCTTTTGGTTATTCTGTTATCATTATAGTTGGAGATTTTCACCAGTCTTGCTACTGAGACCAACATCTCGACTATTCTGAGGGAATTTCAAGTGAGTGTTCATTGTTTGACTTGTCCATTTCTGTTACCTCGTCTCAGAGAGACTGCTCCAAGCAGCTAATACTATAATACCAAAGAGAAAAATTATGGACAAAAAGAGTTAAGTTGCTGGTGCTGTAGAAGTAGAAAGACGTGTTTGATCCTTTCTTGCAATATTACCCTAAGCCATATATTTATTGCAGTAAAACAATGCAGTTCGAAATTTCTGTTACCTTGGGGAAGATAGTTCTTAGGTGTATGGGTGCTGATATGTTTTCTTAAATTATAAATGAAAATGAAGTTACAATATTTAAAAACCTTTAGTTTAATAGAAACCAGCACTCCTGAAATTAAAAAAGAACCCAACTTCCTCAACTTTGAAGATGGTTTTACAGAAGGGCCAAGCGTCATGAATAACTTGTGCATTTTCTTTTAAAATTTACATGTAATTTCTATTCAGAAAGTTGTTAATTATGTTATTTCTTTTTAAATTGAAGTTACAATTATTCTTTCTTTTCAGACGTATGTTACGAGCTCTGACAAAGACTTTGCTGCAGCGACAATCCAAGCCATCGGCCGATGTGCGAGCACTATATCTGAAGTGACCGACACCTGCCTGAATGGACTCGTCAGACTCATGTCTAATAGAGATGGTGCATATCTTTGCTCAGCAGCTAAATGATGAAGTAGATAGAACACAATCCCATCTTGCTTATGACAAAATTGTATTATGTTTTACTATTTAAATACAATTTTTGGTGAAATGGAAGATTTATTTTCCTAGAGAATGAAAAATTTGTGATACTTGAGTAAAATTATTTCTCCATTTTTCTTGTCTGTCTTTGACAGAGGCAGTCGTGGCTGAGAGTGTTGTCGTCATCAAGAAGCTGCTACAAATGCGGGTATGTAAAATAAAACCTTGTCTTATTGACATTAATCTCGTTTGAATTGCTTCACTGTGATGTTCTCTGCAAGGATTTGATTTATCTGAGCATTTCCTTACACTGCTTTCAAGGAATTTCAGACCGGACAAAAAAAACTATCCATAGGACTGAATGTTTAACTGAATTGAATTCATCTTTATTTTTGATATTTCGCTCATTTGCTCATTTACCTTCTCTGTGTCTGAACCAAAATTGCAAAAAGGAACAAATTTTGAAAAATTGACAGAAATCTAAGAATGGTCATGGGACATGTGTTTGATTGGCATAGGCAGAATTATATGTCTGTTTACTTTTGGTTTCATTTTCTCCCTACAGGCTCACGAAAAGTCGAAATCAAAGGTTTCCATACTAATTGAATGCTCTTTTAGTTGCTTCAACCCTTTTCAGTCACAATATATTTTTTTTCTGCATGAAGGAGGATGTAATTTGGTTGTGGTGGAAATTTTGTCTTACTTTGTAATCATTAATCAAATTTATTTTGAGTAGTTGGTGTGTGTTTGTTGTGAGCGACTGAGCTTGTGACTGTATGCTTGTGATTGCCTGTTTGTTGTGAGTGCATGTGCTTGTGACTCTGTTTGTGATTGGGTGTTTGTTGTGAGTGTTTATGATTGTGACAGTATGTTTGTGATTGCGTGTTTGTTGAGAGTACGTGTGGTTGTGACAGTATGTTTGTGATTGCGTGTTTGTTGGGAGTGTGTGTTTGTTGGGAGTACATGTAGTTTTGACAGTATGTTTGTGATTACGTATTTGTTGTGATTGCCTGTTTGTTGAAATTGCGTGTTTGTTATGATTGCGCATTTGTTGTGAATGTGTGTTTGTTGTGGGTCTGTGTGGTTGTGACAGTATGTTTGTGATTGCAGGTTCATTGTGAGTGTGTGTTTGTTTTGAGTTATTGCGGTTGAGACTTTATGTTTTGAGTTATTGTGGTTGTAACTGTATGTTTTGAGTTATTGTGGTTGTGACTGTATGTTTTAAGTTATTGTGATGTGACGGTATGTTTGTGATTGTGTGTTTGTTGTGTGTCTGTGTGGTTGTGACATAATGTTTGTGAATGCGTGTTTGTTGTGAGTGTGTATTTGTGATTGGGTGTTTGTTCTGACTGTGTACTCTTGTGACAGTATGTTTGTTAGTTTGTGTTTTTTGTGAATGTTTGCCATTGGGTGTTTGTGACCATGTATTGTGGAAGTTGTGTCTGTGAGTGTTTTTGTTCCTTCATAAAAATTTTGAAGTTGGGATTTAGAGTTTGCAAAGTCAATAATTCCAATTACTATCTTATTTGAAAAAGAAATAGTTTGATGAAACAACTTCCAATGGTGATGGATGAAATATTGTAGATTAGAGCTGAACCCAATCAATGATGCTTCAAATGTACTCTTATATGTGTTTTTTAAATCTCAACTTCATTCATAACATACTAAAGCTTCATTCATTATAAGTTCAAACTAAACCAAAATTATTAATCAAAAAGCCCTGCTTCTGTATCTCTTCCTTTTTTTTTTTCAAATTCCTACAGCCTCAAGTCATCACATGAGTTATGTTATCATGGGTATCAATTTTCCGCTAAATAGCAGATTTCCACTATCATGATTACCTCCACTAAACCTCCTGTAATAACTCAAACCCAAAGGATGAGGTGAGGTTCAATTGTTTATTGACATGTTGCCAAACAGTGATGGCTGACAAGACAAAGAAGCACACTGCAAGAGGCAGGAAGTGACATAAGCTTCTTTTACAATAACA
>JBCIKM010363765.1:0-11059 GCA_039654465.1 Melibe viridis
CTCTCTCTCTCTCTCTCTCTCTCTCTCTCTCTCTCTCTCTCTCTCTCTCTCTCTCTCTCTCTCTCTCTGTGTTCGTCAGTGCGTGTGCTTGTTAAATAAATACTATTTTCATGGATAAAGCTTTGTGGGTGTATCACAAAGATGATAAACTCTGTCTCACTCTCATCAAAAGCTTATCTAGATATCTGAATGAAGCAGGTCACAGCCTTTAGGCGCTTTTGACAGATGACTCATGGGTACGGGTGTACATGGCAGCATTTTCCCTTTGTTGGAGGAACTCAAGTGAAGCCGCCGGGTTTTTGTTTTTTTTTACTTTGAGTACGATTTAGATTTTGAAAAAAGAGACGAAAATATTTACCTTCTGATCCCTGAAGCACCAGAAGTTGTTGTTGCTGCCATTTAACTTATTCAGAATGTCTATATTTTTTCTTCTGAGGAGCAAGTCATTTTCAAAAGGTAGAAAGTAGAAAGGTGATGAAAATGTCTGCATACGAGGGCAGATCATCCACAGCTTACAGAGGACACTCACACACTTTCAGCCACAAAAGCATGTAAAATAATTAATTCATCTTATTGGTTGCTTGTCTCAATGGTAGATCACTCTTAAATACTTGGCTCTAATAAATACAGTGGAAAAAAAAAACCCGCAAGTCTACCTTCTCTTTTTTCCTTCTTCTGCTACTAGTAACAGGACTGGTCCTGCAATTTGATTTGATGCATGCTCAAGACCCACAGAGAAGTTTTGTTGTATTGTTGCATTTATTGTCATTTTATATTTAATTTTTTATTATTATTATTATTATTATTATTATTATTAATATTATTATTCTGTTTTGTTTGCCTCTGTTATTTTGATTCCAGGTTAATTCAGTTTTACTGGTGTTGGTAATTAACTATTTATAGCCCTAACATTTTTGGTACATTTATTATTTTGCTCTACTCACTGAGCACCTTTCACTTTCTCATTCCTTCTACTTTCATCTATCTCACCTTGATCCACACTTCTGTTATTCACTAGGCTTTTCCTCATTACTCTATACTTGGTATTCTCTGTCTCTCTGTCTTCAATAGGCTCTTCCTCCTCCCTTTACTAAGCACTCTTTTCTCCATACGTGTGATTGTCTATCCCTTTGTTGAATGTACTGTTCCTGACGAGGACCTTTGGTTGAAATGTCGCTGTTTTTTGTTCATAAGCCTGTTGCCACTCTTTTGTTCGGATTATCATATTACCAGGCTTAGCAGGACTCCTTTGAGGTTTATTGTTGAGTAGATCAGGAAGGCCCACCTTTTTTCTTTTTTCTTTTTTTTTATCTGCAAGCAACATTAGTAAAATTTCTTTTGAATTGCCTGACAAAGGACAAAGATTTTTATTATTATTATTATTATTATTATTATTATTATTATTATTATTATTATTAATTACTGACAATTGACTTGCAACAAAGCTGCACTGCTAATCTGTTATTACTTTTAAGCACCTCTGTATGTTTGGAATGGGTAAAAAAATTTAGGTTGCTGCAAAGTTCAGTCAAATTTTCAAATGGTCATTTACACGTCTTTGTCAATGTTTACGGCGAACTGTGTCAAAATATGTTTTTTCAAATGGCTATTTTTCGCAATGACAGTTCACGCTGTTGTAAAACATGTCAAGCAGCAGATGCTCAATTCAGTTGTTTTACCATTGTGGTACGCAACTTTTCCAGCAAGCTTCGTCAAGAAGCTAGGAAAGACAAGTGACAGATTATAGAGCTACTTTGGGGTTGGCCTTAAAGTGCTTTAGGCTTCTGATGCTTGACTGTAATAACAATCATATTCTTTTCATCAAACCAACAGCAAGAATCAGCTTTGTCAGATGTGGGTTTCAAAAATATCTTATTTTGTAAGGACTTTTTTGACCCGTTTTATTTTTAAAAATGAGTAATTGAAACAGCAATAGTAATGTCCCTTTTTCGATAAAAGTGACTAATTTATCCAGGTAAAAGAGGTCTTAATAAAGTGATTTCAATTGTTGATTTTTTTTTTTTTATTTTTGTTCTTACGTGGTGCCCTTGCCTTTGTTTTTTTCTTTTCTTTGTTTTTTGTCGCATAGCTTGGTGAAAAGTGTTACCAATAGGCCACATAATTCTGCATCATTTAGGGGTTATGCTTGCATGATTATGTGCATTATTTTCAAAAACAAAATTGCATAATTCCGCAGGGACAGACTACTCCAATTTTTATTTTGGATTTAAGGCATTCAATTCATGCAATTTTCTCAAAGGAAAGAGTACTTATAACAGAAAATGCACAATTTAAGACAAATAGTCACATATGAAAATTAGAAAGATCAGTTTATAATCTATCATAGAATTACAGGTTTTTGCGCTGGCTGTACATGCAGCATCAGCCGTGATACTTGAGTTCTACTTACACCTTTCACTTTCGATAAACTACCCTAAAACGATGTTCAATCACCGCTTCTTTTTAAAGTTTTTGCCAAATACAGGCACGGACAAAATAGAGATTAAAATGCTATTCCGCTACCTAAAATGGACATTATTTTATCAATATATGATTGGATCTTTCACTTATCTAATTTTGATTGGACAATTCTTTCATCTTAGGGTGTGTGGGGGTTTTTTCTTCCAGTGAAATAAATATGTTAATAATTGAATTCAAACAAGTAGTCCCCTCAAAATTTCTACTTTCAAGTTAAATTTTCTCTTATGTTTGATTGAGAGATGTAATCTATCCATCCCCCTAAGGAATAAAGTCTAGATGCCTTATTATACGACTTTTTAAATGATACCATTTGCTTACAGTAGGTGATATGCACAAACCAGCTACATGCTCTATAAAATCCAATACTTGGTTTCAAACTTTTAAAAAGTCAACCAATGAGGTAGAATTACTATTTTCTCCTTGGAGGTTTTTGTTTTGTTTTGTTATGGGTTTTTTTGTTTTTTGGGTTTTTTTTTTTGGGGGGAGGGGGGGGTTTGCAGCCCTGTTTCCCTTGCGTATAGCATAAGGCTCACCAAAATGCACTTGTTTGATCCCCAGACTGCTCTGGCATGTCCCCGCCTGCCACCACCATATTCCTCATCTTTCTCATCTTTGAAGGGTTGCTGTTTGGAATTTTTACTGCCATCATGTTTGGTACTCAAATCTCTGCAGTTTGCTCTGACGAAACGGTAACTGCGTATTACTTTCCATTATTATTTTAAATCATCTTGTAAGAAATGGTTGGTTTTTTTTCTCATGACATCTCAGATTTCCTTGATAGTCAGTAAAGTGCCTAGTGTTTTTTGACTGTGAAAAAGACATAAAGAATAACTGAAATTGTAATCAAAAGTATCATACTATGAGAATAAAAGACACTATAATTCGAGTGATAAAGAAATCTACAGCCCTTTTTGCTAACCAATGTTTTCTTCCTTGTATTGACAACACACCATTCTGTCATAGCCCAGGACATTTTTATTTGTGTGTGTGTTGATGATAAATATAAATCTGTCAATAAACCTAACATTCATTCAGAATCACCATTTCATATTTTACAATGGAAATTTTTCTCTAGGATCTTTAGGTACTGGGATATCCCAGACATGAGCTGTAGTCTTGCACAGTGCTGTGATAGGCATGATAGCCTCAGCGTGATTAGAACCCACACTCTTTGGCATGGAAGACCTATTCATTCACTGAGCCAACCTAGAGCCTACCTGCCCAGGGATAGAGGATACAGAATGAATGTGTCATTGCATGCAACCTCTAATGCATTTTGTTATTGGTTTCAATGATGATGAAAATTTTTCATTTTCTTCTGATTTCACAGGGTATAGAACAGTTGAAAAAAGAACAGAGGGAGCGTCGTTCCTTCTGGCTGAGTCTGAAAGGCGTGTTTGGCCACCCATTCTCCATTCACTGGTTTTCTCCCTTCTCAACCCCACGCTTCTTGTCTGCAGAGAAAGTGTTTTACTCTGTGTGAATAGAGTGTGAGGTATGATGTGCCATGTGTTATTTTGCAAGCAGCCAGCGTGATGTTTTTGTTTTTGAATGGCAAGTAAGCAGATGAGATGTACAAAAATGTGAATAATGAATTAAATGATTCCTGCCCTACATTTATCTGTGCTCTGTTCTACTCATTCAAAAATAAAAAAAATGCAGTGTGGAAATTTTGATTTTTTTTACATGCTTTATTTATCCAGCATTGGTTTCTAAGAAAAATATTTTCACTTTGATCACATCAGAGATTTTCTGACGATGTATGGCATATTAAATTTCCATTAATTGAATTGACCAAAATTTCTTTACCCTGTACATAAATTATATCATGTTTTTTTTTTTTTTTTGTTTTTTTTTTTTTGGGGGGGGGGGGGGGGTTGGTTTTGGTTTTTTTCTTTCCAACTCTGTATCAAAAATTTGGTTATCATGAAATATTTTTTGATATCCTTATTTTTACCATGTTAAATGGTATATCAACTGCAAATTTCTCTTATTCCTTTTGTTGTAAAGTTGTGGTCTTCTGTTTGTGAAATTATTTTGGCTCCCTAATCGTGGAAATTTGGAGCATTTTGTCATCATATTATCCAAGTGGTTATGCTAAGTTAGTAAAAATATGAAACGTTTTTGTGTGTGTGTGTTTGTGAGAATTTCTGTTGACATGGTTGAAAACCCATGGTGAGTATTCATTTGTTTTTAGGTGTGTAATACCTTGTTTGTGTTTGGAAATCTTATGTATATCCAACAATTTTTTATTTCTCTGGGAAGTTACAAGCTGTAAAAAATTTGAAATGGAAAGTTGTGTATCCAGACTTTTTTTTGTTTGTTGTGGTTTTACTATGAGTATAACTATGATGCCCTCATAAATCTTGCTTCATTTGCAATGCACTTGTCAGTGCAAGTTGTCAAATTTAATAGAAGCTTAACACCATCTCATTCATTTGGTATGCTCTTTTATTCTTATTTGCCGTAGGTAACAGAGAGGATTGTTTGGTCATCATTTCTGTTTGAATGGTCTTTTCCACGAGTTCAAGTCTATTACTGAAAGCGCAATATGTAAGATTCTTATTGAAGGCATTTTTAGATGGAACTGCAAGTAGGAGCCATTTTGATCAATTTGTGAAAAGAAGGTCATGGCATACTTAAGTTTTTATAATTTCATGCTTTCCTGAACTCATTGTTCCTAGTTTTGAGAAAAGAGATATAAGTTTGAAAGTAATTGAGGAAGGAAGTTAACCTAAGTTGTTTATTGTAGTGTAAATAAGTGTGGTGGAAATTTTTCTTTGACCTTGTTTGTCAATAAGGACTTCTTGCCATAGAAATGTGCACAGCTTTTGCAGAGGCTAAGATCTTGGTCATCTTTTTAAAATGTAGGTGTATGTGTGTGTGTGACTGTTGCTGGGACAAGGTAGAACAAGAGTAATGAGTAATAACATCCTCCATCCACATCACAGTTGACCTGTCTGTTAGAGAAGGTGCATTATCATATTGGAAAACATAAAATCCTGCAAATTTCTCATTCAAAAAAGGCAGAAGAGTGTCATTGAGTATATCTTGATAAACAAATAATTTTGATCCATATCCAATTTATTATTCTGAGACGGGATTGTCCTTAAAAAATATCGCACCCCATACCATGAATGATGGTAATTTCATTGGTGTGGCTTTCTTGGAAAGGTTTTCTTTCCTCATGTCCATCCACAAGTATAGTTGGTTCCTAAACAGTTGAGGAGAACATTTATCAGTGAAAATAACACTTTTCAAATGAAAATTGTCAAAATCATTGGCCCATTTCACCCTCGCTTCAATACTTTTTACTGTCAAAAGTGGAACTTGTTAAGGCCAAATTGACCAGTAGCCCATGTCATTTAGGTTTCTGCTGACCTTCCTAACAAAAGAAGCAGGGCTTCCTCTTTTGACCATTTGGCTTTGAAATGTCAAGGCTGTATCAGTGTAATGCGGATAGCCAATTGTGATAGCTGACATCTATCATTTGAATTGAAAACTTGAGGGCGACTGGCCCCTTTGCCATATTTTTTTACCATGTTTAATTTTGGTACTGTTCTGTGGACATGAGAGAGTAATTTTGCTGAAACTAAAAATTTAACATCTTTGGACACATTGTTATAAAGATGTAGGAGATGATTTTGCTTGTTTATGTTTTTGTGCCCTTTTGAAACCATATGACTCATTAGAGACATCACAGCTTCCAAAAATTAAATGATCAGTGCCATTGTGCGCAAACATGGAAGCTTTTGTGCCAAATTTCAAGTGAATATGATGGTGTGCAACAAAATAGGAAAGAAATGCATGGGATTACCAATTTTGTCTCTATAATGTTGTCCGCAGCTGTATTCCACCCTTCTCCACCACATGTTATCAAATTTTTCTAATAATTTATTATTGTTGATCATTTTAAAAGCGTAATTTCTAACTTCACAGGTTATGTGAAATGATCAATTGAAACTTAAGTATGAAATGTTTAGTATGGGTTTTAATTAGTATCTATTTGTTGTAACCTACAATGCAATTCTGCAATGTCTGTTTGGTTGTACGTTTGGTTTTGTGCATGCGTGTGGGTATGTTGGTGAAATAAAAAAGAGAGAGTATTTTGCTCAACATCTATACTATCATTGTTCAAAGTGGTGCGTGTAGACCTATCTTTGTAATGTGCCCTGAGCCCTCTGCAATGAGGGATGTGAATGGCAATATCATTTATAAATGTACAGGGTGTCCTTCAATTATTCTGGGATAAAGAATTGAAATTCTGGGTGTTTGCAAAAGTTCTGATAATTATCTAAGTTTTGTTGGAACAAAGTATCAGCCAGATACAACTACCTGTTTTTCTACAGTGGCTTAATAATGTGTGAAGAGGGTTCAAACCAAAAGAACTTAATTTTGACTTAAAAGATAAAATAAAAAATCAAAGAGAACTCTTGTCCTATTTCACTCAAAAATGATTAGTACCACATAGCAATCAGCACTCAGCTTCAGGATCAACCTCTATGTAGGCTCTACTATTGTCTTTCGACTTCTCCAACTGTCGTTTTTACCCACTCCGTGTGTTTTGTAGTATTGCTACAACTTTCCGTAACTTGAGTTGGAGGTAGCCAATGTCTCTCGCACATTTTGCATACACCCTTTCTTTAACATAACCCAAGGAAAAGTAAAGTAGAAGAGGGTGGTGCCAACTGGCTTTGGAGACCAGATGATAGGCCCGCATCTCCATCTGTGAAAAACAAGATGTTTCAACTTTCCTTACTCTTCAACTTATTTCAATTGTTGATGGGGTCAAAACTGAACAATATTTTATTTTGTTTTTCATTTCACATTTTGTGTCATTATTCAGTGCAAAAGACTGGGTGTTTTTATCTGTTTTAGTTTTTTAGCTATTCCAATTCTTTATTTGGGAATAATAAAATGACACCCTGTATATCATTGATATATTATTTATTATTTTACTGATATTCTGGGGTCAACCAGCAAAAAATTGCAATGTTTTGCACTTCTGCAAAATGCAACTCTGACAGCTTTCCAAATAGTATACAAAAAGTCCCTGGCCGTAGTTGTGATGGAAATTTGTCAAAAACGGCAATTTGTAGGGTCTACTTGTGAATAAAATAGTAAGAATATAGAGGAAAGTACATCTTTAACTACAAAGTTATTGCAAGCTTAAATGAAGCTGTAATAAAACACTTATGGTTAGTTGACATAGTTAGAAGGCTTCCTGAATAGCATACTAAAAGTCCCTGCCTCTAGTTGCATTGGAAATTTGTAAAATATGGTGACTTTGAAGTTTGGCAGTTACAAAATAGTGAGAATAAATAAGAAAGTTCATAACCTTCACTTATGCAGTGAATGTTTGGAAGTGCCTATATTTTCATCATTTATTGTGATTAATATATTATCCTAGAAGGCTGCCTTAATAATATACTCAAAGTCTCTGACTCTACCTGCATGGGAAGTTTGTCAAATGTGTTGACTTTTAGGATCAGAGGCAATGAAATAGTAAGATCAAAGTGGAAATTTCTATCTGTGCCTTAAAAAAAAACCCACCAGTTGAATTCGGCTGTATTTCTTTACCTATGATGGTAAATATATTTTGGTGGATGGCTTCCTGAATAATATCATACTAAAAAGTCCTTGACTCTACCTGCCGTGGAAGTTTGTCAAATGTGAAGGTCCTCCGTAATGCAATGGTAAAGATAAAAAGGAAAATGATATCTGTAGCTTAGGTAGTCCCTGCAAGTTTGTCCCAGTTGGGCACTTCTACTTATGTTTCTTATCTTTTACACTGAAGCTATCATCATACTTTTTCCCCTTTTCTGGTTTTTTTTTTATCCTCTGTTTTTGTTGTCTTGTTTGCAACTCAGTACAGTAGTCATCCCTCATTTCATGCCTTTTGGTACATGACTCCAGGGTCACAAGTTAACCACACTGATTATTTTAGTAGACTAAGGAGGTTTAAAGATCCTGGGTCTTCATGGACCATTATGCTATTATAGTTGATGGCCATTGCTTATTTTTGTAAGGAGAGTTGATTTTTTTTTGTCATTGCAAATCATCTCTTTGTGCTATTGATATGTGTTTTGAGAGATGATATTTATTTCTTAGTGTAAATCATCTCTCTGCTGTTTGTGGTTTGATCATGTTCCCTCTTTGAACTAATTCAATCATCTTACTTCCCCTAGACTCCTCTATGACCCTACAACCATCAATAAACAAACAAACAAACAAACAGTACCTACATGTTGGAATGTTGCTGTATTTATAATACCTGCGCTGATTGATATATTTTGGAAGTTTACCTGAATAAAAAAATTAAATGAAATAGGGCAGTTATTCTTTTGTCTGTCTTTTTTTAATGATTTTGTCCCTGGCAGGTTGTAGAATTTTGGAATGAATAAATAAGAAGTTATGAATATTTTTCAGAATATCTTTCAAAGCGTTAAAAAAGTAGTCTTGGTCTTGAGCCAAAGGTTCGTGTTTCACAAAAGCATAGCGGCTATGTTCCATGTCTGCTCCACCAGCTACCATTTGAAGTTTTATGTACAGGCTTGTGAGTTACAAACCTTAATCTGCGAGTGGTTGGTGGGAGTCCCTGGTGGGCTCTTCTACTTCTGTTTTTTTTCTTTTACACTGAAGCTGCTATCGTCTTACTTTTTCCCCTTTTCTGTGATGTCCTGTTTTTGTTGTCTTGTTTGCAACTCAATGCTCATCCCTTATTTCCTGCCTTTTGGTACAAGACTGCAGGGTCACAAGTTAAATGTAGGCTTTTGTACAAAAAGGGGTTTTAAATATCCTGGGTCTTCCTGTACTATAATGCTGTTATATGAGATGGCCATTGCTTATTTTTGTAAGGAAGATATTGATATTTTTTGTCATTGTAAATCATCTCCAGGTGGTGTGGATATGTGTTTTGAGAGATGATTTTTATTTATTAGTGTAAATCATTTCTCTGCTGTTTGTGGTTTGATCTGTTCCCTCTTTTAACTAATTCTATCATCTTACTTTCCTCTGGGCTCCTCTATGACCCTCGTGTGTCGTAGGGCCCTATAACCTCCAATAAACAAACAAACATATACCACAGCTCCTAGTGACGTGTTGACGAAAAAAATAGTTTAATAAATTCTATATTTCACCCTCAAAATATGAAAAAAGGTGCTTAATCAATCAACATTAAATTCAATAAGGAGATTTTATAAAGGACTTATTCATGGTCATCACCGTGCTCTAAGCGCTTTACAATACCTTTTTCCCTGGCAGACAACCAACATTTCACTCATGACGAGACAAACCACCTGTTAGGCATTTGGGACCTGCTAGCTTCACAGCCATCTCTGATAGGTGGTTTAAAGATCTTTAGTCTTCCTATACCATTATGCTGTTATATGTGATGGCCATTGCTTATTTTTCTTAATAGAGATTATATTTTTTTTTTTGTAAATCATCTCTTTGTGGTGTTGATATGTGTTTTTAGAGATGATTTTTTTTATTTTTTAGTGTAAACCATCTCTCTGCTGTTTGTGGTTTGAACTGATCCCTCTTTTGACTAATTATTTCATCTTACTTTCCTCTGGGCTCCCATATGACCCTCGTGTGTCGTAGGGCCCTATAACCTCCAATAAATAAACAAACAAATATTAACTGGTCAGGAAAGGGCATACGAATAGATGGGGAGGATCTCAACAATCTTCCATTCGCTGACGACATCATACTACACTATTTCCAAACAGTTTGAATGAATTGTAAGAAATACTACATGACCTCAATGAAGAAAGTAGAAAGGTGAACCTCAAAAACACAAAAATCGTGTGCAACGATTTTATCGACACCCAGCAAACAGAATAGAAAATTAAGAAATAGAGAAGGCAGGCCACTATGTATGTCTTGGCAAACGCATCTCTGCAAAAACCTAATCAAAAGAAGTAAAACGTGGAGTAACTTTAGGCTGGCAAGCATTTGGACGCATACGCGAAATATTTAAAAGCAAGGAAATTTCACTCATTCTCTGACGTAAAGTTTATGACCAAGGTATATTACCAATGACCAACCGTGACGTATGGAGCAGAAACCTGGAACATCACAAATAGGCAAGCTACAAAGCCCAGAACCATGCAAAGGACACATGAAAAAAATCATGTTCGGTATCACGTGGAAAGATAGAAATACACAAATCTGGATTAGAGGAAAGACAAAACTTCAGGACATTTTGGAAATAATCAACAAATTAAAATTAAAATGATATTGGCCGGTCATGTGAACAGACAACAGGTGGACGACACGCACTACACACTGGATACTGCTGGACAGGAAAAGGGCAGAAAAAAACAAAAAACGAGATAGAGGAATGACCTCTTCAACTTCAGCAACGACTGGAACACCAGATGTCTGTGGACAGGGAGGGATGGAAACAGGCGGGGAGGGAGGCCTTCACCCAACAACGGATGCTCACCGGCTGATCAAAATCAAGACACTTCCAGTGCACCAATTCATCCTGCAACGAATGGCCATTAATATACACTCACACACGAATTAACACACACACACACACACACACACACACACATATGTATATATA
>JBCIKM010363872.1:0-11059 GCA_039654465.1 Melibe viridis
CTTTGAAGCATTTTGGTTTATCGTACGAAACGATACAAAGACAAAGAAGAAACTTGTAAAATTGGCCGATTTCTTTACGGTTTAGCTTCTTTCGGTTTAAAGGAATTCTACTGTATATATTGCCGTGTTTTTGCCGAAGATCTGTTCATGGAAATTGATGATTTTGAAGATAAGTAGGATGCTGACAGGAAGGGACAGTAGTGGTCGGTATGGCAATGGTACAGATGACGGAGATAATCGTGGCGTGAAAGAGGGGATCAGAGGAGACTAAAAAGAACAGCCAAATTTAATCACCAGTCACAGGAACAGGAGAATAACTTTTATATATTTCATGAGGATCTGTTAGTTTTAGAATTTTGTGTGGTGGTTTAGGGGCTCCATTAAACACAAAAGCCATACGAGGACCCAATCAAGAAGTAGATAGTATAAAACTACAGCTAGACTCTGCTTGTGGCAAAACTTTGCAATCCAAAGATATAAAACAGTCAATACATTAAATTTTACACAAATAGGAAATCATGATACACTGATCTTACTGGTACATGTAAACATGAGGAGACAAAGGGCTACCCAGAAATTTTTGTTTTCAGCTCTAAGTGAACATACAATACAAATCCTTTTTAATCAATTTGTCAAAGTTTACAGTGGCAGGCAGTCACATGCTTCTTGCTCACACTGCTCAATGTAGTAAACAGACACACACACACACACAAAAAAGATATACATCCTAACAGTACACATTTCAGTTGTAAAGGTACGCTAGAGCGTCCTTTATATTAAAAAATGGTGATTTTTTGCTGGTCTTAAAATACCAATTTTTAAACTAAAAAATCAAATATTTTGTTATAATTAATTGCGTTTTCTTCAAAATGGCAATTTGGATGAAATTTGAAATGTCAATGTTGTGAAAAAAAATTTGTCAAATTCTGTCCCTATTTTTTGCATGGTTTATCTTCAATAGTTCTTAGGAAACTGAGGCTTTTTTTTTTTAATGGATATGTTTACTTTTCAATTTTAAACTAGTTTTATGTAGTTAAAATTTTCCGCTTTCAAAATACTAGGCATAAGTCTGGAGGCAAAATGACTTTAAAAGTATTACCTTTATCTTAAACTTTAAAGAGACTCCAGATACACTTTACACAAATATGGCTGCGGAGTTTCACATCCTACCACTTGCTTCATCAGGCTTGGAAAAAGGCAACTTTTCTTTACCCTTACAAAATCAAGATGGCCGTCCTGGAGACAAATGGTTTTTAAAGATGAATTTGCTTAAAGAATGATTTTTGATCACTTCAAAGACAAATTTTTTCCTCAAAAATTGTTTTCAAGTAGAACTTTTTTTTTTTTGACACTGGAGCCTTCCCTCAAAAAAAAGATAACTACAACGCCAATCTAGCAAGTCACGAGGACCAAATAAGCCATCAAAATCAAAAGAGGGCAAAAACACAATAAAATAAGTCAAACAGTTTTATTACTGAATGACAGCTTCAATTCCACATTCATTTCAATGTTACCACCAATGACAACTTCACATCAAAATTCCAGGTACAGCAGAGCACTGATATAAAGAACAGTTTGGGACATTCAAAATGAGCACTTTGAATCGGTACATAGTTCTTTACATCGGTAGGATTTGTGCATTCACTGCACTTAATGATTGATGACAGGATAAGGAAATCACTTCAGTTTCGTACAATATGATGACAGAATGACCAAACAAAAACAAATGATTAAATTATGTTCTTATGTTTAGAAACAGCATTTATGAGATCCTTCAACTTCTCTGAGAGAGAAAGGCAACAGCATTGATGCGCACTGAATCAAATGTCATATATCAAGAAAGGGGCGTTTAAAATACTAACACAAAATATCGCATTTTTCATGTTGGCTCAAACCACCAATCAACTCATTGATACAGACAAGACAAACAAATCAACAACAACAAAACCCAAATCCAAAATGACACAAGAACACTGGTAATAGCACTTTCAGTCAGCGCCTGTTACTGGACCATACAACAATTCTGTATTAAATAGGGACTCAAATTACTAAAACAAGGCATAACCATGCACAGTAATTAAACTAAGAAATAAAAAAGCTGAAGATCATACACTAAAACTATAGTAACAGTAAGTCTAGGCAAGAACAGTTGATTGACACTGATATAACCAGAGGTCCCAGAAAGTCAACCAAAACAATCCTTATATCCCTTTGAAAATAACATGAAAAATATATATTAAAAGGCGGCTTAGTTCATCATTTGTTTGTAGGCCTACTTCTGTGATTACAGAACGATAAAGATTTAACTCTTGGATGTAATTTTAAAGCATGAAATTTAATAACATGACTAGAATTTGTGATTAAGACTGGCCCCTAGATAGTACTCAATGCAACAAAGCAGCATCCCTGGATTCCCAATTTTGATAAGCTTTATTTTAATGTTTAGTCCTTGTTTTTTGGTGGTTTTAGGGCCCCAAAACACATGAGGGTCAAAGAAAAGTCCAGGCATAAGTAATAAGATAAAATTAGTTCAAAGAGGGAACAGACCAAACCACAATCAGCAGAGATGATTTACATTTAAAAAAAAACGTTTTAATAATCAATTACTCCAGTATGAGAAATCTTCCAAAAGATTGGTAGCAAAGAAGTAGATGGCATGTCTCTGAGCTCCTAGTTCTTTCACATGGAGTCGGGTGTACCTTATTTGTTGTTTTAGGGCACCACGACACACAAGGGTCATGGAGGTGCCTAAGAGGAAAGTAAGATGATAGATTAGTTAAGTGCAGATAAACCTTGACCCCACCAGAGAAATTTTCACAGAGAGATGATTTACAGGGGAAAAATATCTCTCATATAAAACTGACATAGATGATTTACGTGGGAAAAAAATCATCTCCCACCAACAAAAGCAGACACACACAAAGACAAAGGCACAACAGGCAGAACCAAGACTATCTCACAGAACACAAAATAGCAGTGTATGTGTGTTTGTGAAAGAGAGCACGCCGGAAAGTGTTGGAAAAAGCAAGATGATAGAAGTAGACCCACCAAGGACAGTGGCAGGGTAAATGTCTTCATCGGTTGATTCATGAACAATACACAGAGTGTTTTGTTCTTGTTGAGAAACCAATGGTTTTATGTCACCCCTTTGGCTTTATAACCCAGCTATGGGACAACTGGATGCAAAAGGCCTGGGGCCGGGCCTACCTTAACAGATCGACATATATATAACCTAGAGATACAACAAAAAAATAACACAACAGCAGATTTAAACCATTCCACTATGTATGGAATTTCAAACCCCATCAATAAAGGAAACATTCTTTTAAATATCCTGCCCTTCCTTTGATCATCGTATGTATGGAAAGCTCCATGCCAGAACTGATTCTCTCCAATCTTGACCCAATTGGAGCTAAACACATACCTTAGCTGATTTTGACCCACTTTTTCAGGGCAAGAATTTTTTTCTAGTAGGGATCTCCATTTTGGCCAAATTAGTGCTCAACACATTTCCAAGCTAATTTTGACAAGCCTTTTCACTGCAATTTTTTTTTCTTTTCTGAGGGAGATAAAAAGTGGAGATAATCATATCTAGCAAGGTGCCATCAATATGCTCAATCAGACCAGGAATCAATCAAAGAATGAATACCAGTGAATGATGTGGCAACCAGTCGGCAGGCAAATTAAACCAAGGAATAAAAATAGATTCAAGTAAACTTTATCAGACAATCAACACAAGGCTTCAGGCGTAGCATTTTACAGGCACAAAAAGATTTACTGGAATGCTATATATGGACATTATTTCATTCCACATGACACCCCCCCCCTCCCCCAACAAAAAAACCAAAAAGGGCAATCACTGAAAGTGAGAATCCCTTGCGCAATATATAACATTCATTTCAATGATACACGGTGTTCCAAAAATATGGAAATGTGCGTAAAATTTTAGACACAGCTTTAAGCCATTACGGAATCTCACAGAAGATCCTATATTATTTATTCCAAATAGTAAGATCAAAGTTTTGTCCCATTCACTATTGAACAATTTTCTCTGTGCCGCACCATTGAGGCCATTCATGCACTGTTCTTGTACATGGCAGTGCTTTTTTGTAGCTGTGATTTGATCCCCATCAGGTTTCCCATGCTCTGAATGAGGTATCCCTGATAGTTGGGAAGTTGTGAGAGCAGCGCGAGGAGGGGCAGTATGTAATTACCTGGAGACAATTCCAGGCATGTTAGATAACCACCACCCCTTTACCCTAGCATTTCCCCCATTAACAACAGAATTCATTGCTAAAAGATTGAACAGATCGATAAAATAGGAGTGATATCTGCTTCATCACACACTGAAAGACATCAAAGAGATACAAAATATGAAGTATAATATCAAAACTGTCATCCCTACATTCTCTCATTCAATCAATAAATTCCTGTTCCCAAACCGCGTCTTACGTACTCTTTTCCTAGTAGGCTTTACCATTCAACCATCCACACCTGGAATTAGAAAACTCACATCAGACATTCAAGGTAGATCAGGGCATGTTAGAAAATAAGGCAGCTAAGGCTTGGTCTGTATCACCATTGGTAAGTCTCAATGCTTCAATGACTTGACTTCGACTAAAACCATTTGACATCAATCTTCTTATGACATCTTCAGAAAATTGTGGAACGCTTGAGGAAGAGCTTTGACCTAATGCAAATGTAAAAAAACAAAACAAAACAAACAAAAATCACTGACAGCTCCATGTTTTGAGAGGCTACAAAGGACCATAATTATAATTAGAGACCTCTTAAATAGTATAGAACCAACAGTCCAGCACTTAAGAAAACAAGCCAGCAACATACACTACGATCAGCAAGCACTAATTTTGACTTTACAAAATTGCAGTAGTTTTGTACTCAGAGCTGACAGTCAGTTTGAATTAAAATCCGGTTATACATTCAGCTAGTGTTAAGGCAATTCTGAATGAAAATTTGGTAATATATAGATAAAATCTGTAGGTTCTATATTAGCAGATAAGATATTAATTGCTAGCACGCAGCATTTTTGCTTCAACAATCAACAAAAGAGTTTTTAATTCTTGACATAGTCACAATTTTGTACCCAAATTTTTACTTAATATATTCAGCAGGTCTGGACTGTGGAGCTAATAGAACATTCACCCGGGTCTGATTTTGACCAATCTTAAATTTGCCAGAGATTGTTTGATCAATAATACTGACCTGATTGAGAATCATCTCCTGTAGCACTAGAATCCACTGGGTTGTTGAGTCGAGCATGGGCAGGTAAGTCAGCCTCAGCCAGGAAAGGCGCCACAATGCCTGCACTGCTTATCTCCAGCTGGTTCTTCTTCAAGTCTAACACACACTAAAGGAAATAGGTAACAATAAAATTACTTTATTCTTATAAAACAGTTTAGTCTACAAAGGAGAATACCATTAAATTGTACAAAAGATTACCCATCATATTTCAAGAGAACCTGGATCTAACCCCCCCCCCCCCCCCCCCAATTATGTAATGAATCAATTAATCTCTCCAAAAGTTTTCACATAGTTTTCCAACACCATTTTAAAAAAATGGTTTATGGTGTCTTTATTGAGGGGAGAGAATAATCAATTCCTTAGCATTTCTCATTTTAAAAAAAACATAAGTCTACCTTGAGTGCAATCATCTATGCTTTTGACCTTAACTTAGAGCACAGAATATAAAACACAAAAAAGGCCAAAATATAAAAGAGTTGAGTTTTTGTTAAAAGGAGGAGAAATGAAAGTACATCCCACCTCATGTCTTTTGAGCATATCCAACCCTAACAACATATCCATGGGCTGATTCTCCAAGATGGAAAAGGATGATTGTAGAAAAGCAGCACCAATTTGAATTTGACCTGAAAAAATTAAATTTAAAAGTGGTCACAATACAACATTTTTTTTTAAATATTGACAACATCATTTCTTAAAAAGTACCCTTTACATCTAACTTTGTTTTTTTATTGGAGATTTTAAGGCCCCACAACACACAAGGGTCATAGAGGGGCCAAAGGAAAGTAAGATGATAGAATAAATTCAAAGAGGGAACAGATCAAACCAATATATAGGAAAATTTCATCTCTCAAAACACACAGACACGACAGAGAGATAATTTATAATTTGAAAAAATATTTCTCCTCACAGAAATAAGCAACAGCCATCACTCATGACAGCATGATGGTTTAAGAAGACACAGGATTTTTAAACCCCCTGAGTGTACAAAAGTACTAGTATGTTAAACTTGTGACCCTGCGGTTATGTACCAAAGGCATGAAATAAGGGATGACCACTAAGTTGCAAACATGACAACAAAAACAGGACATCACAGAGAAGGGGGAAAAGTAAGACAATAGATTCAGTGTAAAAGATTCATCTAACTTGAGATTCTACGGTTTAGTACCAAAATACATGAAATAGGAGATGACCACTGGGTTCAAACAATGCAACAAAAACAAGACAGAATAGACAAGGGGGGAAAGTAGGAAAATAGCTTCAGTGTATTAAAAACAAAAAAATAAAGAAAGAAAGAAAGAAAAGAAAAAAGAAAGAAAGAAAGAAAGAAAAAAAGAAAGAAAGAAAGAAAGAAAGAGAATAAGTGCCCACCAGGGGCACCCACCAACCGCAAGCACAAAGAAATACCTTTCAAACTGTCATAAAATTAGACCATATGAAAAAATGAAAGCAAGAGGGGTTAAGTACATTTTTAAAAAAAGCATCAAATAAAAAAATATGATACATACATAAATGTACCCTGCCAAGTATTCTCTGAGTCCCAACTCCTTTAGCAACACCCGTCCACCGTTTGTCCACTAGACGCATAATATTGCACCTTTCAGCACACTGCTGACTCATGATGGTCATCTGGGCTCCTGAAATTTTAAAAATTAAATAAATAAATTTAAAAATGACAAAAGACAAAAAGACACCCAACTTAAATCTTCTTTCTAAGAGAGCAAACAAAACTGTAGAGGAGATGTAAATTGATATAATGTGCATATGATGGATGAGTTAGACAATAAACGTTCTACAAACAAATAGTATATGATGTGCAAGAAACAGATACTTGGCCCTTGGGAATTAGCTTCAAATATTTTTTTTTGTTTCTTGGCCCCATGACATACGAGGGTCATTGAGGAGCCCAGAGGAAAGTAATATGAAAGAATTAGTTGAAAGAGGGAACAGATCAAACCAAACGGCAGAGACATGATCTCAAAACACATAACAGAACATCACAGAAAAGGGGAAAAAGTAAGACGATAGCTTCAGAGTAAAAGAAAAGAAACAAGTAGAAGAGCCCACCAGGGACTCCCACCAACCACCCGCCAAGGTGAAAGCGAAATTCTCAATTCATTACTCAAATAGTAACATGAAAACCAATGTTAGTAGCAGTAATGCCCTCACCAGAATCAACAAAGGCTTTGACAGGATGTCCATTGACTTTACAATCAATGTACAACATATGGACCTGGCCAAAACTTTCAGGGCTGAACTCCATGGCTGTTTGCATATTGTTGTCTATGTTCTTTTGTCTAAAATCAAAATAACAAAAAAAATCAAATCAAATAAAATGGCAAAGAAAATGGCTGACATAAAAGTTGAAGGAACTAATAATAGGAAAAAAATTTGACAGGTAATTTTCATAACTTAAAATTTACAGACAGCATTGGAAGATGATAACTGAACAACAGAGAAGGCCTGGAAAAGTGCAATATGAACTTGAGCTTTGACACATTGCACATCTCAAAACCGACTCTACAGGTCAGAAACTACAGAGCCAGCTTTCTTCTCCTTCCTCATCCAATAACCTTTCATACCTAAAGTGTTCAAGAGAAATTACTAATGCACAATAACAGACATACACGTAAAAGTAAAAAAAAACAAAAACAAACAAACAGACATACACGTCAGGCATCGGGCGAGGCAAAAAAAAAAATGTGCCAAAGTTTGAAGACCTATTTTAACACTGTAACCACATACTCTATCAACACGAAACTAAGCATACTTGAAGTCCCACATGTAAAATTAAACCAAAATCGACTCACAAGCTCATTTCTAGCAGTTATTTTTCTAAGAACAGGTGTTTTTGATGGATATTGAAGAGCGAGTAAAATGTGATTTTCGAATAATTACCTACCTATCTAAATCAAACTAACAGGAAAACTAATAAAGATGATGCTTATACATTTTTGCAATCCCTCAGCTGTTGCAAAAGTAGTTTTCTATCATAAGTTTTTCAGCTATCAGATATTTAATAATGGACCTAAAAGGCAAAATTTCTGGCAGCCATGATATTGTCTCAAGAGAGCAAACACATTTAAGCATTGTTTGAGCTGAAATTTTACAATCATGCAGAAACATAAATGTGTTTTAAGCATGATAAATCATAGGCAGACAGAGCACATGGTTACAGAATTATGTCTTCAAAATTTAGCGGGTTTTTATTGTTTTATTCTTGCCTCACCCAATACGGGGGGGGGGGGGGGGAATTCATTTAGCATCACTTAAATATCCAGGGCTCCCTTACAAGTCACAAGAACAAATAAAACAACAAACAATCCCAAACTTTATTTTTAAGAACTCTATACGTGGACTAATTTATAAAAACAAATTAACGGTTCGAAGTTCAAGACACCCAGCATTTTCAGTCCAACTAATAAGTATATTTTGTGTTGAAAATTGCACTCGCACACAACTGTATTATGAGATACCTTTGAAATACACAACCAGTTGGAAGACCAATCTGCCATAACAGGCCGGGGTAAGTGCAATATGATTCAATGACAACATGTTGCACCTCTCCTAACCTGATATAACAAATCATGACAGCAGGCAGAAATCCTTCCATTCAGCGTTTCTCTGGCCTGGGAAGTGACTTGCCTTAACATACAATCAATTTTATAGACGCATGAGCAAAATGATACAAATAATCCAGATCAGCCTTCAAATTTGGGAAATTGAAGAGAACAATGGTCGAGTTAGTGGTAGAGAGGTGGAATACGCTCCCTGTCTCGCTCATCCTTGTAGCACATCAAGGAAAGAAGCCGAACTTTCATTGCACATTATGTCCAGTGGTTGAAATGAAGAGTGGTAAAATACTCACTTATATTCTTATTTTCCAAGGATTTTAGCACCCCATTCAGTCCCATGACTTCAAGCAAGTATTACTGCAGAAATAAAAATGCTAAAACTCCTCGTGCATTCATTATGAACACAGTCCCATACAGTATAACCTTCTGGAATTATCAGTAGCAACCCGCAAAAAAACAATTGTCTCCTTTTAAACAGGATGTTTAAAAAAAATTTTAAATGAAGATACATATCATAACATCAACATCAAATTCTCAAAAATTCTTTTGAGCATGAAAGTTACATCTGATCCAGCACAATAGAACAAGACAAGGAGTAAAATCAAAGCTGTCAAAGGATGCCACCCACAGGCCGGGAAAAGTGCAATAAGATTATAATCAACTTTTTGCAAGAATCTCGACCTTAAGGAGACCTCCATTAATCACAAATAAAGTGAATGTTTAGAAAAGAACAACAATAAAAACAGACTCAATATTTTTGTAAGTTTTAAAAGCAAGAGATAAGGAAAATGAAATTTGATTTTAAAAATCCGATAAATACAACACAGAATAATTTATAGAAAGTAAAATTCTTCATCACTTGTATTTTTTTCAAGTAAAGCTTAACTCTTAATTGTTTTTTTTTTAATACACAGAAAACTAATATCACATGATAAAAGCTTACTAATTAAAGCCTGATACTATCATTCAGCAACCTTATAGTCTCTTCAATTTTCTGTTGGGCCTGAGAATCAAAGGGGTCTGCAGTCAACAAACGGATTCTCTCCTGCTCTTCTTGGATTCGAGCAGCTTTTTGCTCTTCAAACACACGGCGAAATCTTTCTGTATGTAAAATAGAATTTTTTTTAAATCTCATTAGAAATGAATGAACATTTCTTTCCAAGGCATACATACAAAATCTTTGCACACATGGACATGGTCATTTTTTTTAATTTACCCATTCTTTACAGTTGACAGCTAGTACAGGAGTGCTCAGTCTTTATCAAAATATCAAAACAGACTCCCCCCTCCCCATCCCTTTAAGAAGTAATGTAAAGTAAATGTAAATTTCTTGAGCGTTTATCCAAATTTACAATAACATCAAACACAAAATAAATATTTAAACACATAGAATACATGGATTTACATCTGTGTGTATATACATTCATTCAGGTTCTAGAAAAAGAACAGGTTCCATCCTTGTACAAAAGTATGCGTGTAAAAAATAAATATCAGTAAAAAACAAAGATAAATGCAAATTGTAAAAAACTTTACCTAAATCTCCACTAGTGAGAGCATCTGCCAATGGTGGATTTCTCTCTTTGAGAATTGCCAGTTGACTAGGATCTTTCAGTATCATGTCTCGTATGAAAGCCGGGTCATCCTCCTGTCGTGATGAACTTGCTTGGGCCGGTTGGGACTGTCCTGGTATTCTTATGCTTCCAAAATCAAACCTGGGTATACCTGCTTGAAATAATGCCAACAAAATACCAGTGAGAAAAATGTATAAGATCTAAATGTATAATAATTTAAAGTATTGGAAGGGAAAAAAATCTAAATTCAAAGACGTACTTTAAATCTTGTTCCTAAAAAGTAAACCGAAAATAATCGGAGCTCAAAATGATACTTTTTTCGTTACAAACTCAAAAACGATACCTTAGCTAAATTTAGCGTTCAGTTATATCAAACAAAAAAAAAATTAATTTGGTGGGTATATTTATGCACCAAACACCTAAATATTGATAGGTTTTTACTTTCTATGTAAAAAATTTTAGACAGAAAACAGCAGTTTCAAAAATCCATCTTAAACCAACAATCTAGCAATGCCACTGACTGCGCATGGCTTCGCCCAAAATCTGGGTCAGGAAAACAGGGGGTTTCGCCGTCCCCAGTCAACCCGTAAGGCTATTTTTAAACGATCGGTACGAAGTCATTAATGAACGAAATAGAATGAAACCTGGCAACCA
>JBCIKM010363979.1:0-10754 GCA_039654465.1 Melibe viridis
TTCTTCTTCTTCTTCTTTTTCTTCTTCTTCTTCTTCTTCTTTTTCTTCTTCTTCTTCTTTTTCTTCTTCTTCTTCTTTTGTTCCCGCCGCTGCTCCTCCTCTTCCTTATTTTTCTTCTTCTTCTCTTGATTCTGCTCCTGTTCCTCTTCCTCTTCCTCATCCTCCTGATCCCGCTCCTCTTCCTCCCCCCTTCCTTCTTCGTCCCTTTACTTTCAGTCCACATGAGGTATATTATCGCAGGATATTTTTATAAATCTAAAATTCTTAATTCTGTGAATTGTATTTTGAATTCTGTTCTCAACAAGATATGTTCCGCTGATACAATAATTTTACTCACTCGATGTCTTATTTTATTCCCTTTGCCGTTTGTCTTTTAAAATAGATATGGTTGTTAAGGGGAAATGCATTAACAATTCAGAATGTGGTGTTCGGTAGTGAAGATTTACCTTTAAATTAATCTCACAGGATTGCGAAAATAGTTGTATGAGTAGGATGTCGATAGGAGGACAAAACAAAGCCATAGAGAAAGGAAAATGAATAAAGAAAATAAAGAAAAGAAAATCTCTCAAAATGTCGACCTTCACGGCCAGGACTCGAACCACGGATCTCTGGTTTGCCGGTCCAATGTACTGATCATTACACTACCGAGTCTATCCGACTATTGAGACAATTTAAATTCTAATCCTTTCCTTGGCGCAGAAGTGGGCGGTGCCCACATAATGAAACGGAAATGACAACAAGAATGTAGTTGCTCCGATAATATAGGTGTGAAACACAGAAGCAATGGAGGGGAGCAGGTGTCTGTTCCTCTCCATTGCTTCCGGGTTTTAAACTAACAGGAACCTCTTCTGTCATCTGAACGTAAACTGAAACTGAGTCTTACACTTAAAAACATGGTCAAAATAGTGCAAAATATTTACCAGGAACTTTTTTGACGAATCGCAATATGCATTTGGTATGGAAGTCGAAATGCTTCATCATTCGTGCCCATGTGCTGTCAGTGGTAGCAAAAGATTCTTCGTTGAAAACCCCGGATTTGGCTCTCCCCTGGGAATCATGACGTGGAAAAATAAATACAGGATTACACAGCGCTCGGGGTAGATAATTTGGGTTACAGGGCTGCTCTCGTGGCAACGGATTGTTTTTGTAGGTGGACACTATTACCACCATCACCAACATGACCACCACGAGGACCACCACCACGACGACCACCACGACTACGACCACCACTGCCACCACCACCACCACCAACATCATTGTTTCTTTTTAATCAAACTACGCTTTTCAAACTGGTATGGGTTTCATGTTACCATTAGGATGACATACTTCTAAGATAAAACTTATGTATATTTCCAACCTTTCATTGAATTTTGAAATGGTAGTTTCTTAGAGAGAATTAATTTAAAAGATTTATCCCATTGGTTGAAGATATGTTTCTGGGCCTACCCTAATGGAACACTGGGTCTACCCCAATGGAACACTGGGCCTACCCCAATGGAACACTGGACCTACATTAGTGGAACACTGGACCTACCCCAATGGAACACTGGGCCCACCCTAATGAAACATTGGACCTACCCCAATGGAACACTGGACCTACCCCAATGGAACACTGGGCCTACCCCAATTTAACACTGGACCTACCCCAATAGAACACTGGGCCTACCCCGATTTAACACTGGACCTACCCCAATAGAACACTGGGCCTACCCCAATTTAACACTGGACCTACCCCAATAGACCCAATAGAACACTGGGTCTACCCCAGTGGATCACTGGGCCTACCCCAATGGAATAATGGGTCAACCAGGCGGCAGCCGTAGTCACAGTGCCACAGTGGCGTTATACCAATGGCGCCGGCAAGAATCGAACCAACCATCTTCAGCAAGAAAATCCGACGCCTTGCCATCGAGTTACCAATCAATTAAAGTTAGTAATTATACCATACCAAAGGTCTTACCTAGAAACTCAAAGCTACTTTACTCACCACCATTGACATATGGGACAATTCTTTCCCGGCCTGTTCCAACATTGAGGTGACATGATCTTTAGGATACAACTGTTTGAAGGGGTTTTCCACAAGGTCGGGCCGAGAATAAAATTTTTGAATGGATGGATCAGAGCTGTGGGAGATTTCTCTATTCCCTTGTAGAGGGTCAATTATCGGTTCCAAAGAGGACAGTTCTGACTGACGATCATGGTTCTCATACTCGATGATTTCTTTACCTCTTTTTTCATTGTTATCATTTTGCCAAAACTGATTCAGCTCCACGCGGTTGTTCTTGAAGGCATCCACACAGAGTGTGTCATCGTAACCTGGAGAGTGGTGCTCTTTGGGACGAATAAATTGTTTGAACGCCTCGCTGTCCTCATGGTTAGCACGACATTCATCTTCCACCATAGGCAGATAGTTTTCATTACCATTGAGACTATCATTTCTGTAAGAGGAATTGCCGATCTGCGAGAGATGTGGTTGAAAAGGCTTGTTTTGAAAGTACGCTTGAGTGTGGTTTCTGTACTCTGCTGACAAGGGCAAGTAAAAATATGGATTTTTAACCGTCGAGTGATAATCTCGGGAGTACACTTTTGAGTTAAAGGCTGGCTTGTATCCAATATCTTCATGTAAAATATTCGGCACTTCTGGGATCCTTTCGCTCTCCTGACAGAGGTGATGATCATATGCTTGAAGTACAATGCCTGGCTGTTGATTGTTCTTATGCTTCAATCCCAGAAATGAGTAGCCGTGGTAAATGTTGTTCTGATTAGATACAAATGTATTGTGAAAACGATCTTTTGACCACAAAGGTGATAGCGGTTTTGAAAACCTCATATCCAAGTAGGGTGACACTTTTACGAACGAATTATATTCTTCCGGGTCGTTGTTCTCTGACTGTTTGTAGAGATCCGTTTTAACGTTTACTCGTGGTACTGGGGCAAGTGCATTCACATTCTGTTGAGAGTCTCTGTGCTGCTGTTCCTTTTGTTGGGATGGGAAGTAGAAATTTCTTTCATTATTCTTTCCAATTAAACCGTACGACGAAGTTTCCATTTCGTTGTATTGATCGTGTCCATGGGTGAAATTCAAACGCAAAGCATTTTTAGAGTCAGGAGGAGATGATTCATTGTAATGCGGAGAGGATTTCGTTTTCAGAGATATAGATTCACCCAGGCCACAAAGGTTTGAAGGCGACCTCTTGGGATTTTCAGACATAACTTGATCTTTACTTGGCATAACTTGCCTCGCCTTGGATTGCTTCTCAGCTTCCATCAGTATGGCATACTTCATGGCATTTGGCTGTCTACCGATGCGGCTAGCTAAAAAAACAACAACAGAGAATTAGGGCATGTTAATATAAAGACGGGTATACTTTAAAAAATAACCCACCTAATTCACTATCTGGTAGTAACATGAAATTAAAATTGATAGGGAACATTACTTTATTCCATTGGTTATCTCTAAAATCGGTGTGTATTGAACACTCTTGTAATAACCTACAAACTGCTAATCTGACGAACATGACGACGACCACGACGACCACGACCAGGACAATGATGATCATGTGTATGATGATGATGATGATGAAGATGATGATGATGATGATGCTGAGGATGACGACGACGACGATGATGATGTTGATGTGGATGATGATGATGATGATGATGATGATGATGATGATGATGATGATGATAACGAGCGCCGTTCGTGAGATTTTAATCCGCTCGCGACACAGGATGATTGACCTGGTCAGCAATGTACCCAGTCTCATAATGAGAAGTAGATCGAGTCTTGACCAAAGTCTATGGATGACCATCGCGTTTTCCAATTCGCTGTCAGTCAAAAGATTCTCAATTTCTACGATGCCATGAACAAGGCGTTATTAATTAGTTCCATTAAAATAAATGATAATGACAAATGAATCCCGAGTGAGGGGCAGAAATAAGAAATATCATCTCTCTTATTGGTGAATGCCCACGCCACGGTGTCAAAAACTTAAATCTTTTCTCCAATTCAATGCTTTTCAGGGAATAATTATAGTGCTCGGGATTCAATGAAATGCTTAAATGATTTTCGTGCTGGGGATTCAATGAAATGTTTGAATGATTTTGGTGCTGGGGATTCAATGAAATGCTTGAATGATTTTGGTGCTGGGGATTCAATGAAATGCTTGAATGATTTTGGTGCTGGGGATTCAATGAAATGTCAGAATGACTGAAGTTCTTGGGATTCAATTAAATGTCTGAATGATTACAACACTGGGTATTCAATGAACGACTTCAATGTTAGTACCGGGTATTTATTGAAATGCTACAATGTTTACATTGATAGGTATTCAATGAAAAGCTACCATTTCACTGTATGGGATCGAGTAAAATCAGTACAAAAATTATTCCAAGGAGTCAATGAAATGCTGAAAAGAATTCAGAACTGGTGATTCAACAGGTTGCTCCGATTCCAGTGCTGGAGATTACAATGATTCCCAGTCATTGGGATTCAACGAATACTGCAGCGATCTCAGTGCTGCGGATTTATTGAAAATTTACTGGCCTGGGAATGAAGTCAAATTATGTTTAAGTTATGTCAATGCTGAGGTTTCGATGAAGTGATGTGAATAATAAATGGTGGCATGGAATGAAATACCCTCAATGATTGCTGGATGAGGATGAAGTGATGTGAATAATAAATGGTGGCATGGAATGAAATACCCTCAATGATTGCTGGATGAGGATGAAGTGCTGGATTACAGAGGTGGGAATTATAATAACATGGGGACAATGATGCAGTGCTGAGAATGAACTACTGACGTTGATAAGAGAAAACTCACCTTCAACGGACATTCCAACACTTAAACATTTTTTGAAGCGACAAGCTTTGCATGCGTTTCTCACTTCATATTTGACTTCACAGTCCCCCTGATCACTGCACACATATTCGACAAATTCTTTTTCTTTCAATTTGCGCCGAAAGAAACCCTGCAAACAAAATTCATACACACAGTTTTAATTAGTTGGCAAGAATTGAAACCAGAAAAATATATTAATAAGCAGAAGAGTTATCGGTCCATCTTGATAATCATTCGAAATTTAGTATCTAATTCAGGAAAACAAAAGATAAGATACAATATTTTCAAATTTACAATTCACGTGGCTCTTCAGGGCGGGGACCTGAGTCAGATTCGTGCACATGTTCTTGCTTGACACGATTTTTAAAAGACTTCTGGGTGATCTTCTGCGATGGTTTGGGCACCATTCTCTTTGCAGCAGTATTCGTGATCTGTTGATGCTTTCAGAAGTTCACGGTCGTCGTTCAATACAGCAATACAGTTGGCAGCCTGCTTGGAATTTTGCCTACATATCGTTGCTGCACCGGTTTGAAGTAGTTGGACATAGACATATTTGAAAGGATGTGGCCGAAGGGGCGCAAATATACTTTTTTTTCAAATGCACTGTAGATGTTCTATATACCGTAACAAGGGGTTATTATGGCCATTTAATTTTTTCAAGAAAGTCTTCAAATCAAAGAGGCTTCAACACTTGTTTATGTTATGCATTTTTATACTTTTTAGCATTAATATTATTCTTTACTCCTACAAGTGTCTTTTTACAATGAAAATAATAAAACTGCCTTTTTTGGCAGACACAATGCCGTTTTAAGATATCAGTCATCCGTTACTGAATCCAAGCTGAACTTGTATCAGTATCTTCACTTATTTTGCATTCAGCTGTCTTTAAAAACATGTTTTAGGACAACAACTCAAAGATGAGAGTTGTATGAGTGAATTTGATGGCTAAATATGATCCTTCAGCGTACAGCGAGATAGCCATATTTACCCCGGGGTTCACGCATTTTAGGCAATCTTGGTGGCCATCAGTGTAATCATAGCTTCTAAATTACAATATTTGTCACGATTTTCTCGCAATTTAATCAAGGATGTTTTAATTAGTTGTTCAATTGTAGCTGCATGACAATAAGTGTTTTCCCAGGTCACTTTTCTGTGACCTGTCAAAACATTTATTTGATCAAATACAACGTCATACTCTTCAAAATCAGACCAGCAATCTAATAAGAAGACACCCTCTGAAGTGGATCAAAATGCTCTGAACGGGGTGCACAGTGGCAGTTGCCCGAGGGCAGTTGGTGCTTACTACAAAAAACGCTCGATGCACATTCCCAAATTACTTGAATGCTTCCACGAATAGTAATAAGTGACCAATTAAGAATTGCTCGCTGGAAGCTATAAATAAACTTAAAGTAAAATGAGCACAAAAATTTAGAGTGAAGCTTCACTTAAAGGCAAATGACAGAAAGAGACAAAATGCAAAGAAATGAGTGAAAGGGAAACATAAGTTGTAGATAGCAATATCTTTGAACAATTCAAATTGTGTCACCTGAAAACAAATCTTCGAGTAAAGATTTTAAGATTGTTCCTTGATACTTCAGGCTTGCTGTTGATTTTGTATTGATTTTAAGAGTGTTATTTAAGATTTTGACGGTGCTCACTGTTTCCAATGAATAGAAAATTTTGTCTTTCTCTATTAAAATTCAAGGTGGTCAGAGTTACCCCGTGCCGGGTAATTATGGCCACCTTTCAAATCTGGCTCTTTCTCGAGAAAAATTAAAACACCTGGTGTTTTATTGTCTTCAGGCACATAGATATGGCCCTTCCCCTTGTGAGGGACCATTAAATGTCCATCTCTTCAATAACATATTAAATAATGCTGTTTTAGTGTCAGAAAGTGGTCATAATTACCCCACATTACGGTAATCTAAAAATAAAACTATCCTTGGAGAAAATAAATCATTTATAAATGAATCATACTCAATGCTCAGTTTGCGAGACAGAATTAAGGCTTCTTTTTCATCGGACCAGTAATAAGGAAGATTTGTTCTGGCAAAGATACAATTTTGAGAAAATAATATAATGATAAGAAAATAATTACGATGCAGCCAAGCCATCAAGTTCAGTTACCCGTATATAAGATGACGATTTTTTCCTTCTTCTCAAAGCAAAGAAAGCAATGATTTAATGGAATTAGAGACGATGGAAAATGACGCGGATGAAAATAGTCAAGGCACGACTGTCTCAGCCAAGGACGGCCTTCCTTGTGTTACATTTGTTGTTATTCACCCGAAATAGAACCCATCATTCAATCCTCTTTATTTCCCGTTGCCAGTGTTTATTAGTCTTGATTCGTGGGCATCTTCCCTCGCCTTTTGTATTTGCCTTTATTCGATCGTGCAAAGCTACCATTGACTGTCCGGATTCCCATATTTTTAGCGACTACAAGGGAATAAAATAGTGAGGTGAGAGCAGAGACATTGTAAAATGCTGATCCACAATTCCTATTTCTGCCGTGTCTATTTCAACTAAAATACAATCATGAACCGGCAAAAACTAGTCTGAAAACCAAACAAACAAAAATATAGAAAGAGTAAGGGTGCCTATGCCTATATCCTAAAGCTTCAATGACCAAAAACCGAGTTGTTTTTTATCTCAGAGTTATGGCTCTTACAAAAAAGCTACCGCGCGGCGTATCACCTTACATCGCTATTTTTCTCAAAGATACCAGTATAAAAAACCGTCATGAAATTTCACTTCCTGGTGGTGTCTGTTGATGCACCAAACAAGAGGTCGATGCGTAAAAGTTTTGAGGTTGATGCACTTTCGTCTATTGATGCAATAGACCCCTGTCAGGTGCGAGTGAATGCGAATCAATCGGACGAGTTTCTCCTATTAGTTGTCAACGTGGAGAATTTTTTCCCCCCCTTTTATTAGTCTTTTCCCATGAACCTTGCCCCGCAGTGTGGTGTAGAGGATTGAGTACCCTCGGGCTGCATCAGTCATCGTCATTGATGTGGGTTTTACCATTGGAATGGTAATCCCCAGCAATTCTTGATTATTTTCTAAAATCCTCTTGAGATTAAAAGATATAAACGAAGAAAATAGGTAAAAATCTAACACACTAAGTTGATAATCTAATATCTAACATGCTAAGTAGATAGTCTGATAACTAACAGTTCTTTAGCATCATCCGAGCCGCAAGGTAGGTTGACGACTGGTGCACCAAACATGTAACGTATGAATGGAACGGCATGAAAAATTAGATGGGAATGGAAGGAGGATGGCTTATACCACATGAAATGTGGTTGTTTTACTCCTTTTTTCATGATTAATTCACATGTTTTAAAAAACCATGCTCGTAAAAAAAAACACGTCATAACTTATATTCTACTTTGCCTACACTATGAAAATAAATAAGAATCCGAGTGAAAAACTTATCGGAGGATATCTCTTAACGTCATTGTACGACGAATTAAATAAAAGGAATGAAGCGGTCTATGATGTGTGGGTAGACTTTTGGCTTAAAACTGTACAGTTTGGTGTGACGAAGCATTGGCAACGGTAACTGATTACGCATCAACCAACTTATGCATCGACCACCCTAACTATATCTTCATGATGATTTAAAAAATACGTAAAAATAAACTTTTGTGGCAAAAAACCCCCCAAACAAACAACAACAAAAAACAAATACAAACAAACCCCCCACCCCCCCCGGGAAATCCCAATTAAGCCCAACCAGAAAAAAAGCATAACAAACTACAGCAACAAAATAACAACATCACAACTACAACCACCCATACCACCACCGCTCTACCAACAACAACAACAACAACAGCAACAACAACCACCACAACGACGACAACAATAACAACAACAGCAACAGCAACAATAATAACGAAAAGAACGTATTAAAAAATATCCTTCTTTGTCAAAACAAAAACAGTGTTATAGATATGCAAAGAAATTTCAACAACAGAGACCTCAGGGGGGAAAAGAATGAGCTGTCTTATTTTCAAATGTTTTGAATTTTGTAAAAGGACTATATTTGTGCATTATGTCGTGTTTCCTGTCGTTTTCAAAAGGACTGGGGGGGGGGGGGGGGCAGGGCTGGTGGTGATGGTGACGAGGGGAAGATGCCATTTTTATTTTGCACACCTTTGCTATGAATGCTTTACAACTCTGTCGTCTTTTTTTTTAAAGCAAGATGGAAAATATCACAGCATTCAGAGCAAAAGGTTAGTTCTGCAAACCATCGATCGATAACAGGAAGATTCAAATTTAGGTCATCGTGTCTTACGATCAATACCTAACGCCGCATTTTTACAGATATCACAATAGCAACCAAGAATAGAAAGCCAACTTTGGAGTGGAAGTTAACTTGGAGAGTTTGCACCAGAGCATATCTCTTACGTCCACTTTATCCGGTTTAAAAGGGATAAAACAGAAGAAATCTTAGTCATAAAATCCTCTTCATCATTATCATCAGATGTGCAGGGTATCTCTTTTATAGTTACAGGATAAAGAATTGAAAGAGCTCGGCAACGAGTCGATGAAAAGAAACCAAATAACTTGTGAATGTTGTAAAGATTATGTTTATTTTGTGTCATAGTCATCTCAGATATACGATGGCAAAATCTGACGCTGGGAACCAAATTTTAAAGAACACCCAGCACGCGCTGAATCTGCAAGCGTAATTATAGACAGATGCATTACTGTTAACATTTTGCTCTCTGATGAAGTAATATTTTACGTTTCTGGCTCTGTCAACCAACATAAAGTACGAATTTTGGGCACTCAGAAAACAAATGAGACAATTGAGCTTTAACGCAATTCGCGAAAGCTGAAAGCTTGGTGTGCTCTGACAACTAAGAAAACGAACGGGCCGTTCTTCTTCGATGACACAACCGTAACATCTGAAAATTGTCTGGAAATGGTTGAACAGTATTTTACCCCAAAATGATATATTAAAAACAAAAATATTCTTCCAGCAAGATGGAGCACCTCCTCATTGGAGACATGATGTAAAAGAGTTCCTAGACAGGACCAGGTGCTTCCCCGAAAAGTGTAGTGGGTGGGGCAGAGCCGTTGCTTGGGCAGCTGGATCACCGGATATGATTTCAATGGACTATTTCCTCTGGGACTACGAGAAAGAAAACAGTGTATGCCACACCAGTAAATGGTGTTAATCACCTTAAAAGGAAAAACAGAAAAGCAGTGACTTCTGTGACATCCAAGATGATCACGAAAAGACGGGAAACGTTGCAACTGCGTTTGGTGCTCGTGACTGGCAATTACGTATGACGCAGTTTTTGAATGCTTTGGTTTTGGGCTTTTCTTTCATGCACCTAATACAGACAGCGTCCCATTTTTTCTACAATGACGTCACTCGCGAAATATGGTAACAAAACAGACCAACAAATGAAGTGATTTTGTACGAAAAAAAGGTAAATTAAAAAAAAACAAAAACAAGATGAGCTCTTGTCCAATTTCATGCAAAGCGTAATTCATAAATTCACAATAACACAACAATCTGCTCTCAACTTCATGATCACATCTCAAATTCAGCTCAGCCATTTTCTTTTAATTTCTCCAACAGTCGTTTTAATTCCATTCACGACAGTGTTTTTTCTTGCATTTGAGGAACTCCTGATGCTACAATTTGAAGCTGTCAGTCTTTCTTGCAGGGGTCGCACACACCCTGCCTTTGAAGTAGTCAGTGTTTCTTGCAAGGGTTGCACACACTCTGCCTTTGAAGTAGTCAGTGTTTCTTGCAAGGGTTGCACACACCCTGCCTTTGAAGGAGTCAGTGTTTCTTGCAAGGGTTGCACACACCCTGCCTTTGAAGTAGTCAGTGTTTCTTGCAAGGGTTGCACACACCCTGCCTTTGAAGGAGTCAGTGTTTCTTGCAAG
>JBCIKM010364423.1:0-11055 GCA_039654465.1 Melibe viridis
CTCTCTCTCTCTCTCTCTCTCTCTCTCTCTCTCTCTCTCTCTCTCTCTCTCTCTCTCTCTCTCTCTCTCTGAAAACGAACTCACGCAACTATTCATTTCTGTCACTCTTTATCCATCTGCCTGGTTGTATCTTTTCTTCCCGGGGGTTCCCATCTTAATCCCCTCACCACGGCCTTTCCACCAGGATTCTTCACGGAGACCCACCGCTCGGCGTCGGGGGTGACGGTCAAGCTGACCACTCTGGCACACCGAGTGTGGACTTCTGTCATCGTCAGCTTGCTGACCGTCACACGACCCCTCCCAGCCCAGCCCGACCCCGCTGCCAGCACGGACAACACTGCCCACTCCCAGCGCCTGGACACCTTTGTACATTTGAGTCGTGGTGATCCTGCAGAGGACATCGACTTCTATCGCGAGGACCAGGGGTAGGTTAATACCCTCCGACCTCATGCCATGGTGCCTCGGTGGCTTTCCAACAGACTCTCATGCTGAGGGCTGTGGATTTGAATTCTGCCAGAGCTGTCATGCAAAGAAAGTGCGGCGCTGCACTGCGACTGACACCTGGGTTGCTCGAGTCTTCTCTGGGTTCAGTAAAGGGAGTGGGTTTTGTTTTTGTTTTTTGTTTTTTTAAATTATAAATGTTCTCATTATTTGATGTTATTTTAAGCCATGTTATGTTAGTCAACTTTATGGCGTCTATCTCCGTGGAGGTTCATCACACAAAGAACATAATAAGCTTATTTACTGAGGGGACTTTAAATAAATCATTCCTCTTTTGAGCAGTCTGTATTATGATTTCATTTCTTTAAAATTTCTCTTTTGACACAGACAACCGTGGCACTGTACAGAGAAGTATGACCGCTGTGTTTTGCCTACATAGGATGAAACTGAGTAATTTGTTTTGTCACAAATACGGAACACAACTAATGAGATTTTCCCACTGTTTATAAAATGATAAAACTCGAATTGGATACCCCAATCTCCCTGATTACACGATGTATGTGGGAAAACGCTTTAGCTGAAAATTCGTCTTACCATGCCAAAACAAGGCAAGATATCAGCCTACGGTTACGAAGAAGGGAGATCAAAAGGCGAGCTTTAATTCATACCAGGCAATAATCTCCAAGCAAATGGCAGAAATCGAAAAGGGTGGAAGCTGGTAGGGGCAGTGATATGCTGCGTTTTCAAGGAGGCCTGTCTGGTGATCATACTGGCACTCAGTCTACTGCAACTCCTTTTCCTAAATGCAACTGTAAATTAATCGTTTTCTTTGTTTGCATTTTTTTTTAAACAGGAGAGTCTATAGTAAAACAATTCACTCTTTCCAAATTACTTATACATATTTATATCATTACGACTTCTGACCCCTCGCCCCCATCCATTCCGCCAGAGTGGTGAGAGGGGTGACCAAGGTGGCAGAGTACCCAGAGCTGGCCCCACGCACCACCTTCTACATCAAGACCACTGCATCCCTGGCTGTGAGTAGACCTACCATACCACCGTAATGCCAGACAAAGAACATGGTGTTGCCTACTCATGCAATCTGTATTAAAATCATACCTTGTGCACTTACTACAATAAAGAATTATAATTATAAAGATCTTGAACAACTATCAGCATTCATTTGAAAATATCAGTCATGTATATTGGTTCTTTGTGTATAGAAAATTAATGCAAATGTTCTAAATACCGCGTATAACGCGGTGGTAATGCAACGTACAAAATCTGTGATAACAATAACATTCTGACATTACTCGTGGGGAATCCTTCTTATGCATTAAATTTTTCTTTCTGTGTGTGTGTTTGTGTGTGTGTGTGCGCGCGCGCGGCTGTGTGTTGTGTTGTCTTTGTGTTGCTCTGTGTGTGTGTGTGTGTGTGTGTGTGTGTGTGTGTGTGTGTGTATGTGTGCGTGTGTGTATTCGCGTTATGCGTGTTTGTATGTGTGTTTGTATCGATGTTATCAGGGGCGTCACCTAATGCCCAAGGGAGTGCACACGGAAACCATCGCAGCCTTCACAGTCATGGACGTTGACAAAGCCAGAGTGTTGCGTGAGTACGACCAAGGTGAGTACAGGACATTGCCTTATCAGCTTCATTGGTCGCTGCTGCAGGCTGTGGGCTGCCAAGCTACATGAACTTTTATAACAACAAGTGTTTGGACTAAAACGACATTGCCGAAGACTACAACCCGTTTTGACAAAAATAAATAAATTTAGAAAAAAAAACAGCAACAAAAAAGCACCCAACAAATTGCATGAATGCGTTAACTGTAAGAGAAGGTTCTCACAATTTTTCTCGCAGAAGTAGAAAGATATGGGTAGACAAATCACAGTCGAACGAAGATTGCCTGCAGACAAACCATGCACGCAGACAAACCTACCACAGCGAATTTAAAGAGACATACAGACAGGTGCGATTCAGATAGAAATTGCGATTCTTTGCAGAGGTGTTTGTATGTTTGTTTGTTTGTTTTTGGTTGTTTTTTGTTTTGTTTTGTTTTTTGTTGTATTTTTTGTTATTGCTTTTTTGGTTTTTCTTTTTCTTTTTTGTTTGTTTTGTTTTGTCTTTGTTTTGTTTTTAGGATGTAGACGTCTACCTTTTTCTATCTGGATAAAGATTTTGGTTAAGTTACGCTAATTCTTATCAAAGGTTATACTTTTCTCTTCTTTTATGTCTGTTTCAGCGGTTATGGCCTTCAAGAATGACACCCTGTTGACGTCACACGTGAGAGAGTGGGAGACCGTCTGGAAACGAGGCAGAGTCGACGTGGAAGGGAACCTAACTCTGGCAAGAATAAACTACGCCACCCAGTACTATTTGCTCAGTTCTCTCCCTTTCAACGGCAACCGTCAAGACTGGCCATTTATCGGGCTGTCCCCAGGTGGACTGGCGCACGGTGGCCAATACCGGGTAGGTGAGACATTTACTTCACTGCAGTAGCTAAAAAAAAGTATAGCATTATACGGTCGTTACCTTACTCTTAGTATTTTTTTTTTTTTATTCATCCCAAAGAGAAATTGGTCGCTGACTCCTCTGGGCCTGGGGTCTGTCCCAAAGGCAGACTCAAAGACTGGGACACTCAAGGAGTCAGCCACTGAGCTAACATACCACCCCATCTTGAGTCAAAATTGCATTAAGCCTTTTTCATCATAAGATACTTATCTGCTTTAATACTGCATGTTTTATTCCCCTCCTCCCCCTCGTCCTCCACTTCCATCACCTCATCCACCCACCATTATTACTTTTTCCACCTTCTGCTTCCTCCTCCCCAATACCCTCATCGTCGTCCTCCTCTTCCATTTTTTTCTCATCCTCTTCGTCCTCGTCCTCTTCCATTTTTGTCCCATCCTCTTCGTCCTCTTCGCCCCCCTCCCCCCCCCCCCCCTCGTCCTCTTCCATCTTCGTCCTCCCCCTCCTCCTTCTCCACCCCAACATTCTCGTCCTTCTCCTCATCCTCTTCCATTTTTGTCGCATCCTCCCTGTCCTCCTCTTCCTCCCTTCCTCTCACCCCTCAAGGACTACCGAGGCCATGTGTTCTGGGACCAGGACATTTGGATGGCCCCAGGCATCTCCCTCCTCCACGAAGACCTGGCCAAGTTGCTGGTGGAGACACGCACCAAGACACTCCACGCAGCCAGGATCTTGGCACGCCGAACAGGCTATCAGGGGGCCCGCTATCCATGGGAGTCTGCTTTTACAGGCAAGACTGGATGGCTGCTGCTGCTGCTGCTGCTACTACTACTACTACTACTACTACTACTACTACTACTACTACTACTACTACTACTACTACTACTACTACTACACTACTACTACTGCTGCTGCTGCTGCTACCACTACTACTCTATAAAGCTGTTTTGCTGGGCGCTGAGAGTGATTCCTATACAACATCCTTGGCAGAGACGAGCGTTTACATAACTCGTAACATGGAGGTTTGTGGGATATTTTTGTTCAGACACACCGCTGTCTACAACTAGGTGGGCTTCCTTGCTTTACATCCATCTCTAAAGGAAGGTTGATTAAGTGTGGTACGGTGCCATTACTTCAGGTCACAACGGCAATGGTCATGGCTTATTGCTCAATAAAATAACACTATAGTTCAGGCTGGATTCAAACCCAAGCCTTCCAAAGTAATGGCGGGTAGCAGACGCCTACAACCAAAGATTGTGAAAGCAGTAGTTGTGTGAGTAAGGTGTCGAGAGGAGGACAAGACGATGCCATAGACAAATTATCCAAACTTTTCCTCGGCACACAAGTGGCCGGTGCCCACGCAATGAAACGAGAACTTAATTGCTCCGATATTTTAGGTTGCCTCAATGATCGGACAGTCTCAATAGTGTACTAGTTAGCACACTGGACCGGCAATCCAAAGATCCGCGGTTCGAGTCCCGGTCGTGGAGTTTGATTTTTGAGACAATTTATTTTATTTATTTATTGACCTTTCCCCTATGGCTTTGTCTTGTCTTCTTCTCGCCACCGTACTGATACAACTATTTTCACAATCCTCCTTTCAAAGTGAAGCCTTACTCCTCACCTGATTGGCTGACTTACTCCTGATGATGATGATGATGATGATGATGATGGTGATGATGATGATGATGATGATGATGGTGATGATGATAAATGAATCTAAATTTCCATTTTCTTCATGTAAGTCAAGTATAGGTAACAAAACAAAAAACTCAAAGACAAAAAAGAAAATTAAAAGCTAGAATAGCACGTGTAAACTACTCTCATCTCATTTATAAATAAGAATTGGGACAAGTGCACAGGCAAAAATCAGATAATCTTGAATCAACTTTCGTCGACAGAATCAATGATATAACGAGACAAACAAACTCACCAGATGCCAGGAGGATGAAGTAGGGCATCAAGGCTGCAGGAAACTCTCTGGTCGTCGTCGACATTGCCGTGGTTTTAATGCTGCATTCCGTGTGGTGATAACGCTGGAATACTTTGCAAGAAAGATTACCGTTTTATCGACTGTTATTAATTCCACAAACTTTTCAGGGTAGCCAGCCGGTTTCTTGCTTGTCAGTCAGGATTCTATAAACGGCCACCAAACGTTTCTCCAATGACAGCAAAAATGTAGTCTTGGTCTTAGAAACGTGGTCTACTTTTTTCCCATTCCACTGACCAATATATTATCTCTTTGTCGATAGGAACTGACAGCGAGTGGAAGCAAAACAAAGTTACATGTAGATAACTATTCAAATTTCAAGATAACGGAATCACTACAAGAGAATGCTGTGCTCCTCTGCACATCTCTGTGTGTCGTGAGGCCCTGAAAGCACCAATAAATGAACAAAAAAAGTAAACAAACAAACAAACAAACAAACAAACAAACACTCGAATATTGAACTAGATTATGATCTTTTATTGATTTCTTTTCTATGTGGAGTCTATGTATTTACGAGCAGCAAAAAGGAAGCACGCAATATTGTGCAATGATAGGAGCACTTTGAGCCAAGGCCGTAACGGCATGCTGTGCAGTATGTGCTCGAGAGCCGCAATAATCTTGAGGAGCCATAACACAATAAATCAACCAGTCCCACTCAATTTGTCCTGTTGCAGCGTGGGGTTCCGAGCCTCCAATCTTCATTCTTCAACAAAGGAGGTAGATAAAGTCTTCGTTGTCCCGCATGCCGGTAGAACGACTTTCATGGAAGTCTTCCATAGCCGACCCATTTGGTGTTTTGAAGCGCTGAGAGGTTAGCGATGGACGTGGATAAGCACATTCCATGTCACGGGTTTGATTCACTTGAACTTACGGAATGTCCCTAGTTTTACCATCTGTATTTCTACAATACAACGTTGAAGGCTTAACTCGTCGCTCTTTTTCAATCATGATCAATAATCAAAATCTTAGATGTCTTCTGTGTATCCATCATCTCCGGTTTTTATGATCCATTCTCAACCATTTTTGTTTGTTTTGAATTCCGAATATGTGACGACAATAGAGAACTTGCGCAAGACCGTCCAAAACAAAGTAGACCAGTTTCGGATACGCAAAAAGACATATTTATGAAGAATGATGAGGCGAGTGAGTAGAGTTCAATAAAACCAGCCAGCAATGACATCCATCAGATAGAACCAAAGACTGCTAGAAGTTCAAGATCCGAATGTCAGAAGATCAAGTCGCAGATGAAAACTACTGAATTAATTCTCATACCTGACTTGAGACGAGTATTTTTCCTTTCTTTCTTTGGCTTTGACTCACCTCAGCACTGTGCATATTCAATTTTCTGTTCATTTTCATCCATCTCCAATGCCAGCTCCCCTATTCTTCATATTCTTTGTTTACACCGTGTATGCCTGAATGAACACAGGAATTGAATACAAAATTTGCCACAACTGAATATCATTACAGTCATGAGTAAAGTTCAATGTGATAATATGTCGTTTTAGCACGTAAAACGAATATAAGTGGACGTATTTCAAAGACACATTTCGGACCGATGGTAGCGTACCACCAACACTCTACAAAATCTAATCACCCTGGCCTCATTGGATGAGGCGAAATCACCTGCCCGCACAGTTGGCCCGCCGCCTTCCATCCCTTTTTCTGGGGGGTGGTCATGCCTTTTTTTTTTTTTTACGAATGATCGACTAAGGCAATAACAATTACGTTATTTGCCGCAGTCAGTCCGCCTTCCATACCTTCCGCCTCACATCTCCAAAAAAAGGCGGGCTGACTCTGCGGCAAATCATGTAACCCTTATTGCCTTAGTGGATCATTCGCCCAAAAAAAAAAAAAAAAAAAGGCATGGGTGCATGATCGCCCCCCAAAATGGGATGGAAGGCGGGTAAAGTGTGCGGGCAGGTATAGGCAGCGGTCCTGAATCCAATGATGGAATACGTCCCCTGAAAACACCTGGGTGTAAGATATCCGCACTAAAATTCTCTTAATTAGTTGACGACACTTGCAGGTTTTGATCTTTGCTCACTGCTTGTCTACCGCCTATCTTCCTCCACCTATCTACGTATAAACAATCGGTCTACGTTGTTTTGGACGGTTTTTTGCAAGTTCTCTAATGTCATAAAGCAAATTCTATCGACAGGTTGGCATTTTACACGTACATGTTCAGAATTTAGACGAGATAAATTAGGGGGGAAACCGTAAATAATCGCGTGTACCTGGCGGGGAGACTGAATCCTGCGACGTGAACCGTCCCTGAATTGATCCTGATAAGACTCCTGTAGTGGAAATAAAATATGTCTATGACGCTTCAGGTTTGCAATGGGAGGATCGTACCACGCCCCTTGCCTTGCACAGGGAGCAGGAGGAGGGAATTGTGTGAGAACATCTAGACGGCTGGCCTCCACAACATGAGAATCTTGCTGCCCACAGGGAGGGGTCATGCTGTTATTGGGACCAACTAGATCAACACACCGTCTAGTGAATACCAAGACAACCCCCCCCCCCCCCCACACACACACACACACACATACACACCTTTCGGAGTCTTCTCGGATTCGGCTTTTTCTGTGTTTGTTTTTCTCTTCTCAACCTTCCTCTCGGTCACTCCCATTCCCATCGTCCCTACACCTATCTCTCTCTCTCTCTCTCTCTCTCTCTCTCTCTCTCTCTCTCTCTCTCTCTCTCTCACACACACACGCACGCACACACACACACACACACACACGCACACACAAACACTCCATTCAGAGAGAGGTTGTACGTAGCCAGCCAAACGCACCTTCAACCGTGCAATTTGGGGTGGAGAATCTGTTTGGGCTACTGCAAGGCAAAATGCCCGCGATCCAGTCGGAGTCCTTACTTTCATCCTGCTGCCTCACCCTGCACTTACTGGGGTGGGGGGGGGGGGAGGGGGGTGGAGTCCAGCACCAGGAAAATAACTGCCTCACTCACCCCCATAGAAAGTCCATACACACACAGAAACACACACACACACACACACACACACACACACACACACACGAGCGCGCAGAAACATACACACACACTCACAAACACACACACTCATACAAAACACATACACACACTCACACAAACACACGCACTCACACAAACACACACACTCACACAAAACACAAACACTCACACAAACACACACACTCACACAAACACACAAAACACACACACACACACTCACACAAAACACGCGCGCGCACACACACACACACACACACACACACACACACACACGCGCGCGCACAATTCAAGCTCAAACACGCACATGCACACACCAAGCATAATCTTACATCACAGGGGTGAGGTCGAGAAAGCTTGCCTCATCACCCACAACACACACGTATCCATACATACATACAAAGTCAAGCCCTGGCCGTGGAAACAGACATGGCCTGGCCCTCCCTCCCTAGTACTCCCTGCTCCCTGGCTGCCCCCGCTGGGCCCAAGGGTTACACAGGAGGGGTTGCTCGGTCCACTCTCAGCCTGTTGTTAATTCCATTCCCAGGGACCTCCTACCTGAGAGAGATACCACTTAACCCCCATTAGCAAATCGCCCGTACTGGACAGTGAGGCGGTATTCCGAATCTTGATTTCTTTTCTCCTATCTATCTATCTATCTATCTATCTATCTATCTATTTATCTGTCTACCTATCCATCTGTCTATCTATCTATCTATCTATCGATTTACAACTCTTTTTTGCTCTCCATCTCGCTGTCCTCTGTTCGCTCTCTCTCTCTCTCTCTCTCTCTATCTATCTCTCTATCTCTCTCTCTCTCCCATTCTCTCTCTCTCTCTCTCTCTTTTGCTCCCCGACTTGCTTTCCCCTATTCCCTCTCTCTCTCTCTCTCTCTCTCTCTCTCTCTCTCTCTCTCTCTCTCTCTCTCTCTCTCTCTCCATCCCTTCCTACCTATCTATCTATCTATCTCAAAGATTGTTAAAATGGTTGTATGAGTACGGTGCCGAGAGGAGGACAAGACGAAGCCAAAGAGAAAGGGAAATAAATAAAGAAAATAAAGAGAATATTGTCTCAAGAAGTCGACCTCCACAGCCAGGGCGCAAACCCCGGAGCTCTGGATCGCCGGTCCAGAGTGCTAACCATTACACAGCCCAGGCTGTTCAACCGTGGAGACATTTTAAAAAATATGTATCATACTTTATCTCTATAAGAGCTTGTAGTGCTAATTGTGTTTCACTTCGAGAGTTCAATTTACGAAGTGTATATTGTTGAGTTTTTTGTTGTTGTTGTTGTTGTTGTTGTTGTTTTTTGTTTTTTTTAATTGTTGTTCTTTTTCTAAAGCCATTCATGGTCATTCATGTCTGATTTGGAAGAGCCTAATCCCAAAGCCCGACCAGAACAGAAGTTTTCAAGGCTCTTTTTCTGGCTGTATGGATTGAAGATGAACTAGACAGATCTAAAAAAAATTAGCCTTAAAGATCTTGAAAAAGGGTGAAACTTTCAACTTTGTGAATAAAATCCATTTTTCAGCGTCTATCGTTCATTTGCCCAGGCACAATGTTTGCCGTCGCATGTGCTGTTTGGTGTCGTCTGACGGTGAAAAGCCTCGAGGTTTGCTGCGCTAGTTGTCCCTGATCAAACATTGCCAGAATCTTGTCTTTGAAGCCCCCGCGCCGAGGATTCGGGGACTCGTAAGGACAGGGAGGCTCAGCAGCTGTAGTTGCGCGCTCTGGACGAGTGAGATGTCGCGTTGCTTTTCTTATTTTCTTTCTGTCTTTCTTCCTTCCTGCATGCTTTATCCACAATCACAATTTTTACAACTCTGTTACGAATGCATTGTCCTTTGACGTGTGCTATTAAAAAGCGGGCTCGAACTGGATATTGAGGGATGGAATTGATTATAGAATCAAAACTAAACATAAATCTAAAAAAACACCATAATTATGAATCAGATATTGGCCAGCATAAATAACTGTTTCACTTATTTATACATAAAATGACGGAGTTCCCCCCTCCGCCCACTGTGTTGATTCGCTTTTGATATTATGATGCACACATATATATATATATATATATATAAAGGACTACTATAGTATATATTATATATATATAAAATAAATTTCATCTTGTTTGTATTTCAGGTTAGGAAGTCTCAATAACTTCTTCAGTCGATCGTCACAAGTTGAGTCGGACAAACCACTTCAATGTCGAGTTGTTTGTCTTTGAAAATTAAACTAAAACCAAGTGACAGGCTTCTAGTTTTTTTTGGAAGTCAAATGACCAGAAAACATGGTCCATCCACGTGATATATTTTTGGCCTCATTTCTTTTGTCACCCGAACAACAATCCATACTTCACACAGAAACTTATTCAACAAGCAGCAAACATCAGTCAAGAACACATCAACAAAAATGGCTATTTTTTCCACGCCTAGTTCAAACTGACTGGGATGGGTTTGACAATTTCACTATTTTACCGTGTCTACTCTTTTCCTTCTTAAAAAACAAAAAACAAAACAAACTTGTTGCCATCGTTTGACCTTCGACCTCCCGCCCTGGAGTTAAAACAGGAAAGTGGTAAAACTTCCGCCAAGCGTGACTATATTATGGCCATTAAAATTTCATTTAAATGCCACAAACTTGTTTGTGCCGCGTTTACACTTTGACCTTAAATAGCACAAAGTAGATGCGATATCAAAATCTCTGGGTCTTTCCTTTAATTTCCTCCCAACAAAGGATTTTACATTTTTACGAACAAAGATTTGCTCGTTGAGCCATCTTCTACATTTAACATTGTCCTTTTTCTTTCCTGTTCTGTTGATAAAAAAGACTTTTTAGACTCCATGCCCCTGGTGCTCCATTTATCTTTGCACTCCTTTCAAATGTTAATTCGTCCTTTCACCTTCCAGTTACGTTTCGCCGTGTGTTTGTGAACGCTGCGTTGATGCAAGAACACACTTTCCAGGAAAGCCATTGCATTGATGCATTGCATTGTATTGATTCAAATCTGCAGACGAATTGATGGCAACTATTGCGAAGACATGAAGCAGAAATGCGAATAGGATTACGTGCAATTCAGTTTGTAAAGGTGGTCTGTCCACTGAGGAATTGAGGTTGGAGGCGTCCTTGGTACCTCTTCTACTTCTGTTTCTTTTCTTTCAC
>JBCIKM010364531.1:0-10644 GCA_039654465.1 Melibe viridis
CTCTCTCTCTCTCTCTCTCTCTCTCTCTCTCTCTCTCTCTCTCTCTCTCTCTCTCTCTCTCTCTCTCACACATACAAACACACACATATATGACAGTAGGCGTATCATTTGATATGCCTTTGTACTGTGATGATTTCCTTCATGAGATTAACAAGGCAGTATTGAAAAGTAATTGACATATTAGGTGATCTGCCTCTTTCACTCTAAATTATTTTGAATGGATAGACATATTTGGTTGTACACCTAATTTACTCTGAAATGTTAGAAATTACAAGTTTTATAATTAAAATGAACCAGATTTATGTCAAAAACAAAGGTGTATCAACATTTGCATTTTAATGAAGCATTCTAAACCAGCTATGCTTGACAAATTTCATCATCCTTGGGATGGAAATGATGAAGTAAAACAGTTTCTTCTCTGTCCTGAAAACTTACACATTTTTTTAAAATGCAATTGTTCCATCGTCCCTGCAATGTTTTCTTACCTGGTATTTACATTTTTAACCAGGTGCTAAAGATGTTGTGGTGAAAGTGCCCAGGTCATTTTCTGGTGTCATTCAAGTTGCTCTGGATGTCACACAGCAAATTGAGTACATAAATACAGGTTTGTCAATGCCTTTGAACTTTGTTTTCCCACTTAAACGAAAATTTAATCCCTAGGGTCAATATCATAAAATTTGTTTTTTAAAGTCCCGTCTCACTATAAATCTCTTTAATTCATCATTTGCTGTCCCTTAAGTTTTATTCATAGTTTTTGTAATTTATGAATTATTCACTGCTGATCCACTGCTTTTTGGAATTAAGTCACAATCAGCATTTGAGATTTCCATAAAATATGTAGAGTTTTTAATTGTTATCAGACTGAAATTTTTAAGGTGAACTATGTCATGCTATAACGCTAAACGTATGGAAATAAGTATCAAGCCCTTGTTTAATATGATATGTCATGATTCTTGAGGTTTAGTGCTTTTGGTAGCATAAAGTTTCTTCCTCTGTGCTTTTGTGGCCCATTAAGACTTTATTTGTTCTTGATGGGTCTGACACACCCATTAAAAGTAATACTCAGTCTTACTGAATCAGTTGATGTAACTAATTGGAGAAGAAATTGTCTTGGGCCATTTACATTTCATTGTATTTTTCCTCGTCAGTTCAATTCTTGAAGACTGTTGAAGTAAAAACAAACAGAGAAGACGCTGTTTTGGTTGGAGATCTAGAGGAAGGCTTTTATGTGAGTAAATTTTCCAATGGGAATGATTATAAAGTATTAATAAAACAAATGTATATATTATATGCCTGCGGTTTGCTCTTCTATCTTCTGTACTCTTGATTATGTTATTTTGTACAAAGCATAAACTAATTCTAAATCCGTGGCTGAATGGTCAGGCATTATATTTGCAAAAGAGATTGCATTATATTCTTTGTTACAACTTATCTGCATTATTCTTGTTTAATTGTAGCTCAATCAAGAACAATGTCCAAAGCAAAAATTTACCAAAGCTTCTTTGCTGGTTTAAATCGATCTTTTCTTATTTTTTGCCTTGTAGAGTGTTTTGAGAGATGAGAAAGGCAAAGTCAAGGGTATGGGAGTTTTCAAGTTGACTGAAGGCTATTGGATGCGGGCAGAGGTTGTGGTAAGGACTTGTTTCTTATCACTGTCTGATTATGAATTAGCAATTGCAATAGTACACCTTGGCTCAATCTTTGAACCCTTATATGCAAATTGTACCGTGCTTTGTCCTTTGACCTTGATGTAAGGTTTGAAAGAATTTTTTTTTTTAGCAAAATCAGAGAGTTTATACACTTATCTAATGAGTGACAATAAACAGGGCTTGTTACGTATCAGGCAGGCGTGAAAAGAGAAAAGGTTATATAATTTTGTACAGTGTATTTTTACTAAGTTGTAAATGTTTGTAATTCAAGTAAATGGTAACACAGTTTTTGGTTATTCTTAAATTTGTATGCCTTGAGTATATATACTTTTGTCCTCTGTTAGCGTAGATTCTACTTCATCTACTTTGAAGGATTGCTTGGAGATCCCAAAACTGAGAACTTGTAAAATGAAATCACTTTCTGCTACAGTTTAGCTGCACCCCTTTGCACCATCTTTTTAAAGGTTGCACTGGTGGCAATTTCCTCTAACAAAGAGCTCTGCTAACAAAGTTGGCAATCTAATAACATGGTGTCAGTAAAGTGCCCTTATGAGACAAAGCCATGAAAAGAAAGGGAAAAAATAGTGCTGAATAGCTCAGTGATTAAGCTGTCCTGGCGGTGGTCAGGTGATGGGTACCGTGGCAGGCCCCATGTTCAAATCCCGCTTTATAGGACTTCCAATCATGCTGTTTATTTTTCTTCTTTCCTTCTGTGTTTTTTTCTCATCTCAGCGCTGTAGACTGCTGACACCATTTTCTTTGATTGTCATATTCAATTTCCAGTGCCAGCCACTACATAAATCTTCATATGCTTCACACTGAAAAAAGGTTGATGGTGCTCAGAATCTGGTTACGTTACACGAATGTTATGTGGTCGCTGCTTGTATCGTCTTATCTGTAGCCGTAGCCACCAACCATCATTGTGTACTTGTGTAATGCACTTTGTCTAACCTACTTTACCAAAATCCTGTGTTAAAATGACTACTACAGTGCTGTGGCTGATGCCTAAGCTTTTCTAGTTTTCTAGTCTGTGAAAAATTTTTACTTGGGGATCCAGGAAAAACAAATCAAATCGCCCCCTTTTTTCATCCTTGTGACAACCTTCCTCCCATACCCCCTTAAATTCTTTTGTATTTTTTTTTCTCTCCCAGCAAATTAGGAGGAATATATGTTCAGGAAATCAATTTATCCTTTAAACGTATGTTTTACGCTTTTTAGGAAAAGCAAGTTTTGAAACCAGGCGTCATGTGCTACACATTTCATTTGGTTTTAGAAAGACCTTGTTGCGTGATTACGCATTTGTATCAGTCAAACTCAAGGAGATCCCACTTCAAGAGGGGGGGGGGGGGGGTGCACTCAGTACTGTTGAGGTGTAAAGACTGAAACAGCTGTGCATTCTCTCCTGAAGGTCTCCTTGCCAGTGTTCTGGTCAGCGGAACAAAATTTAGGCCGAAGGCAGTTCTCATGACTGTTACTGAAAGGAGTCAAGAGACTTGTATTTCATAATCGACTGTCTTTCCTTCAAAGCTCTCAGATCTGTCAGATCCTTCACCCAAAGTAAAGACTGCTCGGATAGACGCCAGACACAAAGATCTGCTGGATTTAAGCAAAGAAACCAGTCACTGCACTCAACAGTTTTGCTGCCTGGAGTCCTATGTGCATGTAAGTAGATGACACAGAAGTAATAGAGGCGAGTTGGAGTCCTGACCATGGAGGTAGACTTTTTTAGACGATTTAATTTCTTTATTTATTGACCTTTCCTTATGGCTTCGTTTTTTGTCCCTCTCTTTACACAATACTCATTTCCACTGACTTACTTTTAACTAGATGATGGTGCTTACTCCTCAGTTGACAGTTGATCGTGATCTGAGCATTTTTTTTGTCAAATCAATAATAACTGTTGCTGTAGTAGTCACTTCAATTTGTCAGTGAACATTTTAGATGGAGTCCTGCTTTGCTCACAGTTCTATTCATCTTAGTGACAAACACTGTGATCCAGACTGAGGAAGCTGTTTATCTAGACTTAGGAAGTTGTTTAATCATAAACATATTAAAGTATCTTTTAGTCCTTCAAATTATTTAGCATGAGGTGCAATACTTATTAGCAAGAGCTATGGGGGAGTTTAATGAGGTAAAATATCAGGAAATAAGGGTGCACACTGCCTATCTACAGTCTACTACAAAATTCCCCAAACTGTTGTAAATTGGTCAAACTTCCCAAAAGTCTCCATGGGAAAGTTATTGTTATTTTTTGGTTAATTTTTTTTTTTTTTAACGTTGTATTTCTTTTATAGGAACTTAGCAGTGACTTTTTCTTGCAACTGTTAAGTGGCCAAGCCAGGGTTGAAGTCTCTGTCAACTCAGATGATTTGTCTGGCCAGGTAACTGATTAAACGTGGGTCCAAACACAAACAAACAAACAAACCCAATTCAGTCACTTAGAATTCATTAGGATCCATTGCCAGCAGGCATAAGAAATCACCAGAAACATATGTCACAGATCTGAACAGAACAACTTCTTGAATTTTATAAGAAAAAGTAAAACAATATATTTATTATTTTTTATTACACGTATCACTTAATTCTGAGATTTTCATATTACATCAGATTATTCAACTTTACCTAATCATGATATTAAGAAAATTAATTGTTTTTGACTGGTTAAAAAAAAAAAAATATTTTCATTCATTCTATTCCATACCTTTCAATTCAGATTACTGGGTTCAATAACTGCTCCAGAGTTGGGGGGCTGTGTAAGTAAAAAACATTTTTTTATATGATGACTTCATACAGTGATCCAGTTAATTCTCTTTACATTTAGTAAGCCTGTCTTCAGTCATTCACTTACATTTCAAATGATACCATTAGGTTATTGATCAGCTGGTGTTCTCTGGCTTGGCTTTATTTTCCTACTCCTTGTCATCTCTTTTGTTTTGGGGGATTTTTGGTAGGTTATTTTATTTGGCATAAGTCATTTTTGTTAATTTTGAAGGTTGCATTTGAATTTCTGGTGTTGTTCTTTTTTCCTCAATCATTTAATTAAATCACAGGTTTTTATGATGAGAGTCATGGTTTTGGTGAAAGAAAAAAAAAAATTCTGATTTTACAAACACTCCTCCTAAATATCTGGGCATTGTTGGAAAATTTGTGGAAATGTTTTTCTTCTTCAGGTTTACTAGAGCAAAGCCTGTCAGAGAGCAACGCTGTAACAGAGAGGTATGGAGGCATGGTGCATGCTGTGGTGCTGATCAACCGAGCGGAAGTGTTGGAAATCAGGTGAGAACTTCTTGTGTTTGGATTTTCTTAGATGAGAAATGAAAAACTTACCAACAAGGTTTTTTTGTTTGTTCATTTGTTTATTGTATTTTTATATCTATGTGTTCATTTGTAAGAAAAAATTTTATATCTGTATAATTTTTAATGTGCATTATGAAAGATAGATTCTGTTATCAGTTTGTCATTTTTAACTCGCATCCATGAATCATGTCTTTGACATTTTCTTTCCTGGTATCCATTATATTATATTGTATGAATTTCGTTTTTAGCCAATTTTTTTTGTTCCATGCATCCAGTGTGCAGGTGAATCACCCGGAGTGGCTGTGGGGCAGCAATGAGAACAACTACAGTGCATCTTTGATTCCAAAAGGCGGGCCTAAAATGACAATTCCCCTTTATTTCCATTGGGTGTCTGAGGAACTGTACATTGCTATGGTGGGTATGATGCAGTAATTTTCGTTTATCGTGTTTTGTGACTGTTGTGGCAAGGTGTTCAACTTGCACGCTGAACCGAAGGGTAAAGGTTCGAGCCCTGGCCATGGCTATCGTGGTTTACCTTGGATAACTTGGTTGTTTTTTGTTGTCGTGAGATGTAATTTTGATGAATAATCTATACCCTCCTTGGGTGCCTAGGCCAGGGTACATAAGTGTCAGCAGGCGGACCTGCCAATTTATATAACAAAAATTATTTTTAGTTTGCCGATGTCCTTGATCAAAGTTTTTTTTAAATGATGTAGATACAAGTAGACTTTAATTTTCACACGACTTTCATTAAAGCTTTTAAAAACTTTTTGTCCCTTTTCTGGAAAATAAATTTTGATTAAGTTGCTGAATTTTTCCTCAATAACCCTTCTTGGGCATATAAAACATGCTGGTTTTGTTGGTTGAATTAAGCATACTATCCCCAAATTTTATAACCTGATGCATTTATGCCACAATAAAAAAGGTATCATTTCTCAAAAATATTGTTTTTATGTATACATTTGCATTTAAAATACGAAGATTTGTACCGTCTTTAAAAAAAAATTCTTCTGCACACTTGTGCCCCATCTGTCTAAACAACTAATACACATATATGCACTCACATACATACAAGTGTGTGCACATGTTCATTATGTACAGTACCAACATTCAGGTGGAAAACCAAAAGAATCGATGTATTTTTTGCCTCTTGTAGGAGAATTTTTTAAATTTTATTTACTCATGCAGGGAAACTATCCTCTGACCAGCCAGAAGAAGATATGGATGTTTTATGAAGATGATCATCCTATCCAGGTCAAGATTTCAAATGATATTCACACTCTTATGAAGAAAGAAGTCTTCATTCATGACGGAGATGTTTGCATCCAGAGAAAGGTAGAAATGATACTGCAAACGTCTTTTTTTTCTTCTTTATCCTCCTAAAAGGCATAGGTTTGTGGCTTACTTCTCCAAGAGGATGGAAAGTATTGTTGGTTATTAGGAATGTGATTTTTGAAAAGGCTCAGATCTCTCTGTCCAGCATTGCCCTTTCAGATAATTTGCTTCTTTTCCACTTTAATTATATATTTTCTACCACTGGGCAGTTTTGTAAAGGAAAAAATTGCTTTCTTTCTTTCCTTATCTTCAGCCTTTGTTCCAAGTATGATTGAGTTTTGCCATTGATCTTTATGCAGGGTGTATTCCTTTTTGCAGCTACAAATTAAAATGCCATTGAATTTTTAATAAATTAATTTGAAATGACAGTTTATGATGTCAGTTTGAAGGTTCAGCTTTGCTTCTTTTGAGGAAAGAAATCACTTTTCCATTTTTTTATTTTATTGAATTATTCTTTTTTTTTGGTCGAGCATTTATTCTTGTTTTTTGTTATTTGTCACAAGTTCAGTTACAAAAAAAAAATACTTCTAGCTGTTTGGTTTTTCTCGACTTGTGTCTTCTAAGTTCTTAAACAGGTTTTTGCTTGCTCTTCAGTATGTATTAGTCCAGTGGGAGTGAAGCACTTTTTAAAGGGTGAATGTTTTGTCTTGCCAGATTCATGTGGTAGGGGAGAAGAGGAGGTTTTGGTCTCCTTTGTCAGCCCCTTTTGACATCATCTATGGAGTGGTGATGGACCATATCAAGTTTGTTTATGACAACTCTACTTCTCTGTATCTCATGCCGTCAAAGGTAGAATCACGATTAGTTCTTTTTCTCTGACTTTCTCTTACTTTTACTTTCAACCACAAAAAAATGCCCCCCCCCCCCACCCCCAAGTAAATGGTCTATTTGTTGTTACTGTTCAAATTTAACCAAATTTGCTTTGATTGTAGATAAAGGAATGCCAATTTGGCATGTGAAGTTTTATGACCATAGGATGTGTGTTGTATTTGTAGTAAAGATACAGCATCTTTTATACAGTGACTTTTTTTTGCGTTCTTTGTTTTTTCCTCTCAACTATGCAACCATATCTTTATCATGAAAGTCTGTGTTCAAATTGCAAGGTATCTAAAATCAATTGCAATATGCAGAGATTTTTTGTGGTATAGAAAAGGAGGCTTACTTTTAGCATGATCTTAATTTAAGGTAATGTGGAAGTGTTGATGCATTTTAGTTTTGGAATGAATTAATCTTTCTTTCTTGCAAGTTTTTTTCTTTGCATAATCATGATTTTACTAAAATCTGACTCTGTAATTTCTGCAAGAGGACCCCTAACATATTCTTTCTCAGTATCTGCTGTTGTTATCAGGTTGGCCAGGAATTCCCTAATCATTGGTTCATGTTTCTTTTGGGTCATTTTAACAGAGAAGTTTTGATCAGTGTGACTTCACCAAGGCTAAGAAGATCACCAGTTTTAGCTGGATCAACGGGATGGCTGTCCATTTCCACAAGTTGATCTCCCCTGGTTTATTGTATTTTGCTGACAAAAATTCCTGTCCCACAAATAATTCTGCCAAGTTGATTGTTCAAGTTGTGAAAGGAAGTAAGCTCAAACTGTAAAATATGCTGTATTATAGATTTATAAAGATTTGAATTAATTTTTCCATACAAGGAAAGATTTAAAATCTTTTCTATCCATTTTGTGTTTAGAACAGTGCTGATCAGACAGTTAAGACAACACAACCTTTTGACATTTGACCCAAAAGGCTTTTGACATTTGACTCTTAAGAAAGAAATCTTTATGTCTCTCTAAGCTGCTCAAGTATTTGAATTTTTTATCTGGGAATATAAAGATTAATGAACATGTAAGGCAGGGCAAATATAAATAGTATTAGGTAGTTTACAATGTCTTTCTGGTTCACAGAGGACAGCCTGGTCCAGGACGGGGAGAGAGAGGAGTGGTGCAGGACCTCCTTCTACAGAGCCTGGAAACAGGAGCAGCTGGGCAAGTGGGAGCCTCCCTCAGTGACGGGGCCCGTCGTGCTTGGCTTGTTCCTCGGTCTCACCACCGGCTTTGGCTTCCTCCTGTGGCAGGGGATGAAGATGAAACAAATGCCCGGACACAGCGCATCAGCAAGCCGAAACTCACTCAGCCATTTTGTCAGGTTTTGAAACGTGTGTATGATTTAATACCAGCATCATTTTCATTATTATCAACATCATATTCATCTTCATCAACATCTTTGTAGTCACGATGTGTCATTTCAGTCTGAAGCTTGGCCATCATGGCTTTCCACCATTCCCATCATTTGGTTGTTGTTTATCTGTAAACCTCTATATGAAACATACAAGTTTGGAGACCAAAGTCTTTATGTATCTAGTCTGGTTGTGATTGGAGTCTGGACTAAGTCAATGGAAACAAATCAATTGATGAATATGATCAATGAATGTGAGCACAGGATGATTGGTGAAGTATTACGCCAATAAGTCAGTGTTGTGTTACCAGAAAGTCAACGAGACAATGCTGGGCACCTGTCGGTTTTGTCTTTTTGATTTACAGGATAAAAAACTTTTTCATAGAAAATGTCTTTCAATTGCTTCTTAAGCTTCTATGAAAAAGACTGGGTTGTGAACAGTTTTATTTTGTCTCTTTCCCAAAGAAAACAAAAAAGAATACATTCCACAAAACTATATGGCTGTGTCAGTTTTGAGCCTTTTCAAAACGCACTAAAATTATTTGGGAGGAAAGACGTCAGCTTTTTAGTCAGTCTCTTTGTGATCCAAAAACAAATTTAGTATAAAATCATTTTCCTCTATTTGCAATTGAAGTATGGATGGATTATTTTAGCACTTGCTTCTTTTCAATCGCTCATATTCACATCTTGTGGTTCTGTTAGAATACCATGTTAATTGATTAGAATTTATTTTCCTTACTTACTTAATTGCATGTTAATTTGCATTGTGATGTGCTCTCTTAAAACATAACAGTATAACAGCCTACAAATGCCATTCAACAGTAACTTCTAGTAAAGGATACTCTGATGCTAAGTAGTGCTATCCTCTGGCATTTTAACAAGCAGTAACCAAGACATCAGTAGTGATGTTCCCTTTTGAGGCCAGAAAATCCTGACAACTAGCTTACCGCACAACTTGATTAAATGTTGAAATTTCATGGGTCTCAATTTTCCACTATCATGAAAACCTCCGCTATGTCTCCACTACTGCTGTCATTTCCAGACCTGTAAATGACCATTCAAAAATTGACTGATCTTTGTGAAGAGAACAAAGACCCATGAACCATACCAAGGCTGAGGCACTTAAAAATCAAGCAAACCATCTTTGTAGCCAATAACATGATGACAATTTTTGCCAAACAAACAAGCAAGCCAGTTGTGTAGTAAATATAATCATGAACAATAATCAAAGTGTTGGAAGATAAAAAAAAAAATTTAAAAAAAGAATACTCACAGTTGGTGTCAACTGGCAAAGCTAATTGTGACTGAAGAAAAGTGATTACTTTTTGGCTGGAGGAATTTCTTCGAGAGATTCTTTAGGTCTTTTTTTGTTGACCATCCTTCTTTGTCTTGAGGCAGCTGGCTGCATATGATAAGCCAGAGATTTGTCCATCGGAGAAGTTACCGCTTGAGGTTTCTTGTAGAGTCAAAGAGTGGAGGTGTTCAAAGACAATAGGAAGTATTTAGAGAACATGTAGGCTTCATAAGTACTGACCAGAAAGGAGGAGTTGTTGACAGAATTCATCACACTGACAGACTGCTCTACCCCAGGCCCAGTGCAAATGGACAGGCAAGCACATACAAGCTTTTCCACCAAAGGATATCTCTTCAATTTGAAGACCTTATTCCACCATACATCTAACTCATCAACATAATTTGCGGTAATGGATCAATCTGACTGCAGTTCCATGATTTCTTTATGGAAATCACAAGCATCAACAGAAGTAAGAAAAGAAGGAAGTTTCCTTAAAACCATAGCTGTGGCACCTTGACCAAAACCCTTTAGGTCTAGAGCAGATAACACCCTTGGCACAGGATTATTCAAAGGAAGGTTTTTTCTGCATCTAGATTCCTGTTGACAAATAGCAAGCCAACAATTTAACTTTGAACAAATCCACATCACTAGAAAAGACTTGAGAACAGCTACCAACAAAACTATGACGAGGAGGTAAACAAACATCTTTGGACAGATCAAGGCTGAACAATGCTTCACCACTGGCCTTAATCAATTTAGGTTTCACAAAAAAATTGCAAAAACTTTTTAAAAATATCACTTGTTTCATCATAGAGAACATGTAACATTGGTGTCCTTCTTTCAAACAGTAAAACAAACCTTTTGAAGATAGGAAAAAACTGGAAGAACAATACGG